>JABCPV010000196.1:0-80337 GCA_016584345.1 Suillus ampliporus
CGCATCGTCCCACATCGTCCCGCATCGTCCGCATCGTCCGTCATCCTCCCGCGCCATCCGCATCGTCCGTGTCTTCCCCGCGCCCGTCCCCGCATCATCCGCATCTTCCCGCGCTCATCCGCACTTTCTCGCATCTACAAATCCTCCATCCTATCTACGATAGGATTGACTCAGGTCGTTAGACAGAGTCTAGTTTGTGTTTCTCCTCGCATTTATCGAGGATCGCTGCCCAGTAGCAATCCCCTTGGGACGAGTACAAACCTCGCACCCTAGGAACTTATTGACTACCCTTAGCATCTATATTTTCCTCACCCACACCGGGCTTGGAAAGCCAACGCTCGGTGGCCATACGCTGCCGTGAAGCAGGACTGCAGGATTTTCCCTGATGCATATGCTGCCTCGCTGCAGGACTGCAGGATCTGCCCCGACATCCATTCGAATTTGTGTAGCGCTGCCTTGAAGCCGGACTGCAGGATCTGCCCCGATGTCCCTTCAAATCTGCATCAGATAGACCAATGCAAATACGAGCATTGGACCTTACCATGGTGTTGCAACAATGAAGAAAGAAGAGGAAAACCACAGACCATCGATAAAATCTCCCGTGAGACACTGGTGATCGATAAAATATACGTTGACAGTGCGTTGACAACATGAGATACGCGAAGATATTGAAGGTACCTGCGGAAGCATATTTCGGATTACTAGATTAGGTAATAGTTGTGGGTCCAAGTACTTACTGCTGCATCCTTGAGGTTGCCTCGCACTGTCGTCTCAACTTCGATGCGCATGTCAATATTTGACACTCATGTTGCTGGCCCGGCTTGCAACGTAAGTTTTCCTCCTGTGTCCGATTGATTATTGATGTCCAGGTGGGCTCAAAGTTATGTGATGAGGGCATTCGTCGTTCTGCAAGCAATAATGTCAAGTCGATGTTGAGGTCATACCTCCCGAGGAATGATGTTTGGTACGTGATTTGCCCACTCTAAATGCTGAGCTGACTCACGACACACAGCAACCACCACCTAAAGACACCTGTGTGCTGTCTCCATGACCACACATGCAGTTGGACGAACTGCTGTTGGGATCTGGCGCGTCCTGCTGATCAAATCGGCATTTACCTCGACGAATATATCATAGCCATCCTGGCTGATCAAATCGGCATTTACCTCGACGAATACACCACAGCCATCCTGGCTGATCAAATCGGCATTTACCTTGACGAATATATCATAGCCATCCTGGCTGATCAAATCGGCATTTACCTCGATGAATATCCAGCCACTGCTTTGAGATTCACGCTCAGCAATGGCATATTGTTGAGGTGGACCGTATACACCACCATGTCGACGTCATTCCAGCCGACCTATGTCATATTGTGCAATATGCATCTTGAAGGTACGCCCTGATTAGCACAGCATTTTGCACTGCCTCTGATGAGCATGTGACCTTAGCGGTCTCATGTGTACCTGAAGATCTTACACCAATTTACGCCGTTACAACCATACCTTTGAGTGATATGAGGCGCAGAACGTGTCACGCGTTGTTTGTTTGCACGATCCATAGAGTCTGTTGCACGCAAACCCCCGGGTTTTTTATCAGTTCGACCTTTGAATTCGTGTCCACATTGACCCAATTCCTGCCCACAGTTCCAAGGATGACCAACCTCTATTGCGCAGAGGATTTTGATGCCGATGGAAATTTTATCTCGGGCGGAGCTTTCATGGATTTGCTTGCTGGGGGGGAAGGTGTCCTACCATACCCCTCTGGCGACGAATTTTATCCAATCAGCAGCAGTGGACCTGTTCCCTCAATCAACGAGATCAATTGGAATGATCCCTCCCTGTACACTATGCCACTCACCAGTGACGAAATTGCAGCCATTACTGAGGACATTCGCCGCCACCAACACAAGTGTCCCTCCCGCTCGCACACCGTCACCTCAGCCCTTTGAAACCTCAACCCGGGATCTTGAAGGCTCACCAAGTGCCACTGAAGCTGAGATGCCAGGCACTGGTGGGCAGATGTTAGAGTCGCTCCGCGAGGGAAACGCGTCCAGCTGGGCTGCGTGGAACCCAACCCGAGCTGTTATCCACCCTCGGACGCCCCCACCTCAGCTAACAGAGGCACAGAAAGCAACTCGAAAGATCAGGAGGGACCAGAAGATGGAGAAAACGAAGCTCTTACATGATGCCTGTCGCTGAGTACCTAGCTGAACAGAAAATGAAGATCGAGATGCTCGCCCGCGCTCATAGCATCACTCCAAAGTCCATCAATGACATCATCGGAAGCCAGACAAATTACCACAAGTCGCGCAAGCCGCAGTTAACAAATGCGCTCGTTCACGCTAAAGCAAAGGAGATGAATGCAGGTAAGTATACTCGATGTTCTTAATCATATCGTTATGCTTATCTTATCGCAATTAGACCAACCTGTAGGGTCTCGATACACGTTGGCCGAGCTTCGCGAAATGGTCGCCAATGACCCCCAGACCAAAAACTTGACGAAGGAAGAAAAGGTAGCTTACATTGCAGCTCTCAACGAGCATCGCGAAACAGAAGGGGCTTAGTGTTCGTGCAAACAATTCGGCAGCTGCGCGAGACGTAGTAGCCACAACGGATAGGATTGTCAAAGAGGTACATTTATTTTCAAAGTATTGACTACCGTTAATTAACTTGATGCTTGATTTTCAAGCTGGATGACCTACGAGTTCACACCGGTATCTACACAACACTATTCATCGTTCGTGGTCACATCAACGACACGATTCAAAGCGCGATGCATGGCACCGATAATACTGAAGACTTTTGGGAAGACGTTTACGAGCATCCGATGGCGGATTTTCTGCGTCAATATGAACAATGGGCGTGCACACAGAATCAGAGTAAGTGTTTTTGTTTGCGCATCGGCTTGTTGTTGACTGTCCTGCAGATCTAAATGAGCATGACTGTTTGGAAACAGTGCGAAAGCAAGTTCGCAAATTGATCCTCCATGGCCTGGGTGAGTGATGGTGTTGTTTTACATGCACTGTCCCCATCTAACCATCATTTTCAGTTGCGGTGACTGGAAAAAAGGGTATCGTCATGAACTACAACAACTACGATACTGCCATTGTCGAAACGTACGGAGTGCGGCTCGTAGGATGGCCCCAGGGGGTCAAGTTCATTAGTCCTTCAAATATCGGGACAGTCGGGGACATTCGTAAACTTCGAGATGCACTCAAGGGTCGTACCTGCTACTGGAAAGCCCTCACACAGGCAGAAGTCAAAGCCCATTCAGCTGAACTCGAAGCGCGCCATTCAGCTGGGGAAGTTGTTCGCAAACCACGTAAGAAGCGTTCGGACTCTGGAGTCCCTCGGAAGCGGAAGGCAGTACCCACAGCAGGGTGGTCTGACAAGGAGAACCAGAGGATGTCGAAGAAGGCAAAAGGCACCCCTGCGCAGCATCGCCAAGTGCCTAAGAGCGCAGAGTTTGTCGAATCATCTAATGAAGAAGAGGATGATGATGAGTAGTACTTTGCCAGTCTAGTTTACGGACACATGTTGGCTCTACGTATCATAATTGTTGCCAACTCATAGCTCGTCGAAACGCGGCGTCAATCCGACCACTTAGACACGAGATATGCGAGCTCATCGTGCCACACAGCGAGCTCGAAGGTGGGAGTCATTAGCCGACGTCGAGGGTAGTAACGGCAACGGTAGCTGTCACATGATTCTAATAATAGTAGCCCTAGTAATAATAGTATACTGTCCCTACAGCTGTATAAAGTCCCTCGTTATCCAAGCAATATTGAAGGAGGCGCTGATCCCTTGAATTTCCCTCGCTTTAGAGGGGCGATACCCATCTATTATCACTTCTTATTACAGTAGTTACGTGGGAGTCACAGGTGCTTAGAACTTCTGGGGTCGCGTCTGGACTTAGAACTTTGCGTGGCGATTCCACGTGACGCTGTGGCGGTGACGGATTGGTCAGCCTGTGCCAGGACCGTCAATTTGCTCGTGATCAGCTTTGATTCGCGGGACGAGTACTGTACACTAAAACGTGAAGAAAGGAGACCGATGTGCGACAAGACAGACGCATAAAATCAACAGCTTCAAATTGACTAAAAAGACCCTGGAGCTTGGTCATATTCCTATATGTGCACGTCAGGTGCTGAGTCGCGAGAATTATCCGAAGTACACACACCTTTGCAAGTTTCTGCCCGTCGGATAGAACAATGAGGCAAGACCGCAGACCCTTCAAACACCATTGCCTTTCGAGCCAGGACAGGAGATGGTCATTCCAGAAAACCTTGAATATATGGTTGAGCATGTTGTCCCGTGGATTTGGAGCTCGCGAGAGATGGACAGCCCAGTTTTGGCAGGCGTATTTGACAGCGTCGGAAACTGAATGACTTCGTTGCCGTGCTTCTCTTGCGAAATCCACAAAGGTCTGCACAGCATGGATGATCTCCATGTCTGGCGTGAAACAACCTTGCGGTAATGCAAAAGTGGAG
The DNA here is from genome assembly GCA_016584345.1 of Suillus ampliporus. Taxonomy (NCBI): domain Eukaryota; kingdom Fungi; phylum Basidiomycota; class Agaricomycetes; order Boletales; family Suillaceae; genus Suillus; species Suillus ampliporus. The sequence continues at coordinate 4,493 of JABCPV010000196.1, forward strand.
GGTTCATGGGGCCTTAACGCCAGGAAAGCCGGAAACATCAAGAAATCCGGCAAGCTCTTGAACTGCTGAATTACTTGCAAGGCTGGCAAATCTGGGACGATGATGTGCTCCCTGATCGCCTGCAATGTGCTCGAGAATTCCTCGATTGTTACCCAAGCAGCCACCGCAGAAGTCGGCTGCCACGCTTGACCATGGGGGGTCTGCAGCCAGGTTTGGCCGCTCTGGGTCTGCAACCAGCCTCTGCCACTCTGGGTCCGCAGCCAGCCTCTGCCGCTCTGGGTCGGCAACCACTCTCGCCCTCTCTGGGTCTGCAACCACTCTTGCGCGCTCTCGGTCTCCAGCCACTCTTCGTTGCTCTCGGCCTGCAGCCAGTCTTCCCCCTTTCGGGTCTGGAGCCAGGCTCGCCCATTTGAGGTCTGGAGCCAGGCTGGCTCTGTGCTGGGCAACCACTCTCGCCCGCTCGGTTTATGCAGCCAGTCCTGCCCGCTCCGAGTCTGTAACCACTCTCGTCCATCCCGCAACTGCAGCCACCCTCGCCCGTGCGACGTATGAAGCCACTCTCGCGCGCTTTGGGTCTGCAGCCACTCTCGTCCGCCCAGGGTCTGCAACCACTCTTGTAACCACTCTCGCCCGCCCAGGGTCTCCAGCCAATCTTGTCCACTCCAGGTCCGCAGCCAATCTTGCCCACAGCAGGTCTGCAGCCAGTCTTTCCCGTCCCGGGTCTGTAGCCAGTCTTGCCCACTCGAGGTCTGCAGCCAGCGTCGGGCGCTCGAAGTCTGCAGCCACTCTTGCGCGCTCGGGGTCTGTAGCCAGTCTCGTCCACTGCTGGTCTGTAGCCAGTCTCGCCCCCTATGGGTCTGCAGCCACTGTTGTCCGCCCGTATTGTGTAACTGCCGTGGCTGGCGCCAAGTTCGTAGCCACTCTTGGCCGCTCGGAGTCTTCAACCAGTCTCGGCCGCTCGGGGTCTTCAACCAGTCTCGGCCGCGCTTTCTCTTCAGCCAGTCTCTCCCACTCCTTGTCTGCAGCCACTCTCTCCCATTCCTTGTCTGCAGCCAGCTTATCCCGCTCCTTGACTGCAACCAGTCTTTCACGCTCGGTGTCTGCAGCCAGTCTTTTCCGCTCCAGGTGTTCAACCAGCCTTGTCCGTTCTGGGTCAGCAACCAGCCTCGCCCACCTCGAGTTTGCAGCCAGTCTCTCCCACTTCTGGTCTGTAGCCACTCTACCCCGCTCCTAGTCTGCAGCCAGCCTTGCCCGTCCTGGGCTAGCAGCCACTCTCGCCCGATAGAGGTCTGTAGCCACTCTAACAGCAACTCTCGCCCGTCCAGTGTGTGCAGCCACTCCCGCCCGATCGACGTTAGCAGCCACTCTCGCCCGCACGAGCTCTGTAGCCAATCATGCCCGGTCCCAGTCCGTAACCACTCTTGCGCACTCTGGGTCTGCAGCCACTCTTGCTCGCTCCGGGTCTGCAGCCAGTCTTGGCCTCTCTGGGTCTGTAGCCAGTCTCGTCCTCGCTGGGTCTGCCGCCACTCTTCCCCCCTCCGGGTCTGCACCCACTTTCGTCCACTCTGGGTCTGTAGCCATTCTTGCCAGCTCCAGGTCTTCAACCAGTCCTTCCCCTCCTGCGTCTGCAGCCAATCTTTCCCCATGTGGGTCTGTAGCCAGGCATGACCATCCATGGTCGCTAGCCAGGATTGTAAATCTGGGCCGCTATCTCCTCGAAGCCATAACAGACCTCTCAGAACTTGCAGTGGCTCCGGAGGCTCGACGATGAAGGATAATGAATGTGTTAAGTTCTGGGGGTCGTGGGATTGCATGGCTTGGCTCTGCCTCTTCAATTCTGAGAGTGCGTCCAGGAGGGTCGTGCTATCTGCACCGCCTTGCGTCATCAAACAGAAACATGAATACGCGAGTAGCGAGTGGGGTGACGTAGTATTTCGTACTTGAGGGAGACTGCAGTTTGAGGGGTCGGAAACATAATCACGAATTGATGAGTGATGGATGTTCACGGGGAGACTGCTGTCAGTAGGAATGTCCACAACAGACCGTAGCTGCACTAGTGTTGTCTCTACGTTGCTGCCATGAACAGGGCCAAGAAGTTTTGAGATTTGTAAAATCGGCAGAGGGTCTGCAAGGGCAGCAACAATGGACAAGTGCAGGTATGCCTGCTCTGGATTGGTACACGTGGAGAGAATACAGTCGTATAACTTGTAGACCTCCGTTCCTGGAGGCAGTTCGCTCGTTAGCTTGAGCATGAGCTGAAGTCGATCCCGGGGATCATGACATCCATCATCGATAAATTTCATCGTCGTCGACGCCACGATGAAACGTCTGCCTGCTCGTCTCGCCAGCAGCACAAGTTGATCCCTGGATGGCTGTGGAAAATCGGGATGGCGACTTTTCAGGTCTCCAAAGGAACGCTGCAAGAATATGTAGATATCACTGTCAACATCTGCGCCGTCTAATGAGATGGTGGCAGCAACGCCCTCCCCAGAAGTCTTCGGTATCTCGCACACCAGCAGGCGCATCCCTTCTTTCTGAATGGCTTTACGGATATGTTCTTCTAAACGACTCGTGAGTAGAATGTGGATGACGGGCAGACCAGGATCACAAAGAGCTTCGCCCAGCAGGGAGATAAGATCAGCAAGCTCGCTTTCGGAGGCGTCTTTATCGAGGGATTCGGATATGCATTCATCAAGGGCATCAACAATGAATGCCAAAGGCGGGCATTCGTGCAGTCTGGATTTAAGCTTCCGGAGAGGTCGGAGAAACAACTCCTCCATCTGCTCACGAAGAGATATGTCGTGGTCTAGCAACGCGGGATGGTCGAAGATAGTTCTGTTCACGTCGCCCCGGATGCTAGAAAAATTGATGGCAAGCTGGTAGGCGAGCGTCGCAAAGAAATAACCCGTCGTGCAACGTTTCGTGTGCTTGCGCGAGAAAAAGAATGTTCCTGCGAGCCGCTTTTCCTTGCTTCCTTCTACCACTTTCAAATTTCTCATCCTTTCAGCTACAGTGAACGCAACAGCAGACTTCCCGACGCCCGCCGTGCCATGCAACCAAATGAGTTGACTCTTCTCTCGGTTGTCTAATAATCCATAGATGTATTCGAGGAGCTTCTCCCGGGTGCCTTCCAAACATTTCGCGTGGGGCTGGCGTTCACGGGAATCATATGCAGCACCTTTGACAGTGACCTGAGACAGCTTCGTCCAAGGTCCTTCGACTGTTCATTCGATCAGAGAACGAGAGGCAATAAGATATGAAAATGCTGACATTGGTTCAGACTCATTGAGAAAGGAAACAAAATTTGTGGAACAACTGAGGGAAGCCCTAGTTGGGTTCGACAGTATGGTTAGCAAATATGTGGGCGATGGTCATCTCGATGGACAACATACGAAGATGTGAACCGACCGATTAGGTCTAAGCTATAACTGGGGAAGTTGCGAAAGGCTTCCGTTTGGAGGTCTATTCGATGATAGTGATTACGAGCTGGGTAGTAAAACTGCGGAGTGATCGAGATCGCAGGTGTATTACAAGACTGTTCACTCTGCCCCAGGCAGACTTTAGAGGAAGTAAGACAGTCGTTCCTACTAGATTGAATTTAAGAGCTGTTTGAGATCGAGGCTTCCGGTGTGTGGAAACTTGTTGGATATTGGCGGAACAGCAGGCGTTCGTTGATCCTTATACCGGAGTATGCTATGCATGCTGTATATACGTCATATTTTCAACACCAGTCGGAAAAGACAAACGCTTGAGCGCACGCCGAGAAGCCTATAAATAATGGATCCCACGCATGCACAACATACGTACTACCGTGGAATTCATCATCTCAGGACCTCCGGCACTCCATATGAGGTATACAACGTTCGTCGTTCACCCCCAGTAGAAGTCCACTGTTCTGAGAATGGCTGAGGTTGTGTGAAATTGTCCAGACTGATCGAGACAATCTCAGCACGAAAATGAGACGAATAGCACATGTGCAAATGTGTGTGATTGTGCAGGATTGTGACAGATTGTGTAGATGCAAATATTTGCTGTTCATGCATGCATACACCCCCGATTGCATCTGATCAGCTGGTATATTAATAGTCTGCGATAGATACAGTGCAGGTATGATACAATAACATATTGATACTCGGCACATCCCCTCGTATCCCACAACCATCCGTCCCTGCGTCCACTCGTTGGCATCCTGTCCATCTGCTAATGATCTTGGCACGACTGAAGTAGGAATCAGTAAGTATATACAGAGTGCAAACCACCACGTACTGCCAACTTCCGTCACGAGAAGTGCTAAGATGTGCAAAGCAGAAAGACCTATCAAATCTTGGTTGAATCTGCGTGATTATATGCGCATGTAGTCAGTCGCATAACACACCTTTAGCATGTGGTGCATCTGCAGTGGCCACAAGAGCGTGAAAAATGACCTTCTAAGGGAACATTGTGAGATAACGAGGTCACAAGACGTCAGGAGGAGAGTGCTTGTCGTACCGTACTCGTACGAACCTTTTTCTCCGCTGCCGACAATATGCGGACCCGAGTGGCATGTTATCGTCTAATTCTGGGAGTTTCTGGTGAGTAAAAATGGCAAGAAAGCGCGAAAGAACTAGCAACTGAATTCATATGAATATATGCGCATATACTCACATGCCAGTGCCCTCTAATCCTCTGATTCTGGTGCAGAGAGTGAATTTTGAAGTGTTTCCGTCCAGCGTCGAGATCTTTGTGATCATTGTATCCGACGACGATGACTGAAGTGGTTGGGGTGAGAGACGGTTGAAGGGAAAGATGTTGGTTGGGGTAAAAAGTGGTTGGGGAACTTAGCGTTTTCAAATCCGGGCCCTAAATCCGCGGGCCCAGGACTTGGGCAAGCTTCACCGTCAACGTTGTGGCAAGTACTGTAAAATGTAAGCAATTTGTTGCGCGTCACACAATTTCAGACCAGTGCTATTATTAGCATTAACTTCGCCAGCCAATCTCACACAATCTCAAAGGCTTCTCAAATTCACGCACAACCTGGCACAACCTCAGCCATTCTCAGAACAGTGGACTTCTACTGGGGTTCACCACCTAGTGAACGCTCGAGCTCTCGAGCAACGGACTGAGACTAGTAGGCAAGGTTCGTCAGTGGGCAAGGCCTTTTAGCGTTCAAGAACCTTTATGTACGTAGCCTCCCAACCTCACGAGCCAATAATTCCGTACCCCAGCGCAGAAACAGATACCGACCATCGGGTGATAATCGATAAGAATGTTACGTGCAAAAATATTGTACAGCTGCAGGCTGTGCTTGGGCTGTACAGCATGCATATACTACTTTTAAAGGCGAGGGCGGTCCACGAACTTCATCTACTTGTTCCTTCAACTAGTTCATTTCACTACCATCCCAACGAATTTTAACCCGATTCAAACATCCCTCCATTCGATCTCAAGCAGCCTTTATGCCCTGTGATCTTCATCACTCTGCAGCTATGCCCAGTCACCCATGTCGGTCCGCATCATTGTGAGCCAACAGCACTCCCCACCTACCCCAATGACCCCGACCTCCCATAGGCGACCGTGCTTCACGGAGAAGCGCTGGTTTTATGCCCACTAGGTGCCTTGCAACATGGGGGCAATGAGGCGAGGGCATCGCGCTTTTCAAGAAAGCGCTACCTCTGCGCTCAGTCGGTCACTCAGATGCCGGGATCACGTCATCGAATAACCTTTTGGATGTAGAGCCCCCCTATTCCTTTATCCCCGCAATGTCACCGATCACATAGAATCCGTCGTCGCAGACTTCGATAAATGATTTTGTGAGAATGGAGTAAGGAGTTGGTAAGCACTGCACTATTATCCTGTCAAGAGAAGTCGGCAGGTCACAATTTGGTGGGGTGTCACACGCGTGACTGCCGACTTCTGCAGGTCACGGCATGGCTGCGACTTTCACTTGATCCGACTTAACTTTATTTGGTATCACCGCCTATCTAAGTTGTTTATGTACTATAGACACGTTGACCAGTACTCAACCATTGCGCAAAATATCATGGCTTTCGGCTGTTAGTATATTAGGCTACTCCAAAGTAAGATGAGTTTGATTGATCTGAATGTCAACGGTGATGTGTTACCTGTTCCAACTCAGGGGTTTTTCGGCTAAGTGCTTCAAGGTACCAGCAGTACTTGTTCCGTGAGAACGTAATGGTGAGACCTCAGAAACCTCCTGCAGTGACATAATAGTTCGAAATAACATATTCCGTCGCTGTGCTGCCCGTCGTGCTCGTCTTCCATGCCATGCCACCCCTGCTTTCTAAAAGGACTAGACAATCGTCAAACCTCAGTCGTAGACAACGAACTTGATTAGTATGTACCTAGACAATCGTCAAACTATTGTAGTTATGTCAGCGTCTAGGTAGCATACGACAGAACAAAGAGACATACCCTCAGTCGTAGACAACGAACTGAGGAAAGAGAGAAAACCGAGAGAAAACAACTACATAGTGGTTTGAATTCCTGTCCAGTACTCCGCTGAGCCGCGTCGCGTTGTCACGCACATATCCATGCACCAATACTTTCTGCTGCCCTCGCGTGGCTACCTTCATGTATTTACCAGGCACCGCATTCACTCGCTAGAAGAGATGTCAAAAACCAGGTAAATTTTCTTGTTGTTTGTCTGTCTTCAATTGATTGTAAAACTATGGATTTCCTGCCATTTATCGACACACCCGCGTCACGTTGAATCCTTTCAGTTGTATGTACATCCTTGCGTGCCCTCATGTGGCGCTCGTTGCATTTCGCACATTATCAACACCCGAGGTCATTTACACTAGCTATCATGTTTTTATACATTTTGTTTGAATTTCGTAGAGTCACTTCTGATCAATTTATGTCATTAGGATGCACGAGAAATGAGTGTATAAGCACCAGCACGAAGTACTTAGATTGTAGATATTGAAATATTGATTCCTTATTCTCTAAGCGATGGTGTTGGGGGGTTTGGGCGTTGCGGATGTTCGGACTTGAATCTCACCTCATATCGGAACCGAATGAGGCTCCGAGTTGGAACAGGGCACCACATACTTACTCATGTCAAGAGGTGGTCCTTCTGCCCGAAACAACCGATTGGATTGGATGCAGGGCCATTTGTGCCAGGGGGTGTAGAGCATCATATATTTGACTTCCTGCCCGACGTAACCGATCCCCGAATCAAGTCTAACCACGCAGGCGAAGCCCACATGGTCAGCATCAAGTGTCGTTGACATGCTTCATTTTCATTTGCTATCGTTCCTCGCATATTCGCCGGCGCAGGTACAGTGTCGCCCACATGTTTTTCATTTTTTGGTTATCTTGGCATGTTCAGCCTCACAAAACCCGCACTCATATCTTCATCAAATCGCAACAGTTGTTGTAATCTCCCGGAATCCACGCCATGCAAATTGTACTACATTATACAACTTCACTGGAAGTTAATCGTGTATTTCCAAATACTCAGTTATACAACATACATGATACAGACATCAATCAGGCAATGAAAAGTAGATGCGTGTCCTGTATGGAGAATGAGATAAGAGAATGAGGAGCGCGTAGGAAAGGATACTGACCATCGGGTGAGAACTAGACAGCTGTTTCAAAATAATCAGAAGAGCACAACATCACGCGCGCGTTGACGAACCTGAGGTTTCTGACTGTACTTTGCTTTCAAAATAGCACTGCCGACGAGTTCATCAGAAACCTGACAATCAATCTCCGATATGATGAAGTACTCACCGGAGGGAATTAAGAAGCTGTTGATAGCTTTGCTGTGGGTTTTCGGCTGCGGAAAGTGTGTCGGATCAGGAACTAATCATGGCGTTCTAACATTACTGACTGATTGCCCTGATGAAAGCCTGGATTGGAAAGATGCATGAGAAGCTGGAATGAGGTATGCTGATCAAGGAACTTACATAGCTCATCGCGCCTGTGGCGCTTCCGGCTTCTTGCGTGTCCGCGCTAGTCTGCGAATCCTTACAACCACTCCAAGAAATCTACATCGAAGGTGAGTGGGATATAAAATATCCAAGGGTTCACGCACACAGTCGGCGGGGCTCGTCCTTGTAGCCTTGGAGATTTTGTCAGCTTTCTGTCCACTTCCGCTCGCAGTCTTAATCAATCCCGTGACGGAACTGAACACGCTACCGAGATCGCCGCGAGCGTACGAAGTTACGGCGGTCATTAACCCTTGGCCAGCCTCCGCCACGAGGTTCGGCTCTTTGAGCTTGCCTTCCGTGGAATACTGGTGCACAAAAATGAGATTACGACGAGGGTCTGGAGCATGGGTAACGCACAACGTATGGGAGGTCTAAAAATAATGTGGACAAATCGAATCGCAATTAGCATGAGCGCTGAAAGGTGATAACAAGATGATTCATACCCAGAGCTGACCCAGAATGGCAAGACTACGAGAATTTAGTATGCGAATGCCATTATAGGTTACTTATTAACGAAGAGAACTTACATCAAAGATAGCGGTGAGACGACAACCCGCAGGAAGCGGCTTGACCATGATTTGGTGCATCAGCTAACAGGCCTGTTATTAGTGGAACGTGGCGTGAGATGGGGTAAAACAGGGACGTACATCATCAACAATGTGACCATTCTGTTTGAAATCAACTGGGTAGATGACTATGCAAACGAATCAGCACATGCTGCTCCGTGGGATCAGGGGCAGGTAAACGTCACCTTCATCATATCCGTCTTCTTCGTCGCCATCGAGGTCCTTCGTCTGTCCTCCGTGACCGGAATCTATTTTGGTGAGTTACGACCAGTCAGATGACAGCGAAAGATGGACGCACAATGGAAGAACAGTGAGTCATTGGGATGCGCGTCACGAACAAGCCACTCCATTGCACGCAGCTATCGGCGCTCATTGGTTAGCACCAGTACAACTCTGGAAGTAGCCTACTCACTATGTTTTGCTGAGTGGGAACTTGGCGTGGGTCCCGCGCATCATCAGTGAGTATAACCATATCCTCTTCCTTATACCCAAACTGAGCTGAAAATAGTCCATGATCCACTATGCATACTCCGTAGCAGCTAGACTTACACATCAAGAAGCGCTTCATATTGTTTGCATCATTAATGCAACCACGCAATTCTCCTTGCTGGCCTACGTAATTGATCCCAATCTAATTTGAGGGTAGTCGTTAGATATGGATGAGAATCAGTCCATGCACATGACATACACATAAGGCTTTCTTCTTGCCGTTACACTGAGAATATTGGAAAAAGGGCTGCTGAGTCTGCTGGTTGGGCCCTTGCGTTTGAGGTCCGTAAAACTGCTGTTGATTGGGTGGCCTCTGCGGGGGACCGCCTGTTTAAATGATTAATATGACAAGTCATTTTTAGGTTCTAGCAATCAACGCACTTGGAGGAGCATAAGTGTAGCTGCCGCTCATTCTGAGGGATATTAAGGTATCTATCAGCGAAGATCTTACGAACAACGTACGGGGCAGGACGTGAACCATAGCCACCAGGGGGTCCGGGCGGCGGTGGATAATTTCCAGGAGCACCTGGGGGCTGTGGGTACTGTGAAGGAGGGGCCGGCCTGCCCGGAGGGGGCCCAGGGGGTGCACCGTATGACGAGGATGGGGGCCCAGGGGGAGGTGCATAAGGGGTTGGAGGACCTTGAGGGGGTGCATAGGTTCCAGTAAACTGACCTGGATATCCACCATTCTGGTGGTGATGGTGCTGTCCAGGATAGTTATCTCTTGATACCGGGGGTGGAAACCCAAAGCTGTTTTCAATAAGGTAAGTCTGGAATAAAGGTGACCAATACAAGCGTAGTTTACTAGATACGTACCCTCTGACTGCTGGGGCACCGTGCGAAGGAAACGGTGGTGCGGCAGCGTACGTAGGGTTGTACGCAGGTGGATTGGGAGAAGGAACATAACTACCACTGAAGCAATCATCAAATCAGCTCGATTTTCCTGTTCACGACAGGTCACGTACGTGTTTGGGAATCTAAAGCAGGTGGTGGTGGGATGATACGATCATAGATTGGATTCAGCTCAGGATGATATCAAAGTACTTACTGAGGTGGGACGCCACCAGTACCGCTCTGATTGTTACTGGTCGGATAACCGGAGCTTCCTGGCCACATACTTGACAAATAATATGACCTCGACTGCAGGTGAATTGTAAGAACCTAGAGCAACTAGTTGGTGCGATGGGCGACTTTAGAGTCAAAGTTCAAGCAGCCACTGCGGCCAGGCTGCGCCCACAGCAATCTCCTGCACCGCCACCTACTACCTATTTAGCACTCCCAACTTGTCGGCGCCACCTCGCTTGTCTCAAGAGCGCGTCGAGCTCTCCAGACTCCAGCATACTTATTCAATATCACACATGAATATCTGAACGGCGAAACGTGGTTGACTATGGACCAAGTCGCATCGCCTTGCATGGTGGCGATCATCGCGCATCTCATTTTGGAGGTACGTGCAAGTGATGCAATTGACGTGCACAGCTGTAATTTTAGCCTTGCTGGCGGCTCAGTAATTCCACTTCGAGGACAAGATTAAAGCACTCGTAACGACCGCGGCTTTTCAGGGCTTTTCTCGTGAGTAAGATGACGTCCGGGGAATCGTCGATGGCTATATCGGGGCAAGAGTTAATATCTTTCTGACTGAGCATGCTTCATCCAGGTATATCTGATTGATCTGTGTTTTCCTTTTGCAGTATAACTTGTGAAGAAACTACGCACTGTCGCTCAATTTGCCCTCTAATAATATATCAGTGCACCGCACCGTGTAACCCGGTGTAACGACTGGTTAAGCCGGTATACGTGCTGCGGACCTCCCTCAGACTCCTCCGAGCAACTATGGAATCGAGCATGATGCAATTTGTTCGTCACGCACAGCACACAAGCTTCCCATTTGCTTCCGTCCTTTTCATTCGACATTTCATCGACTTTGTCACCAAATCTGTCTCAGCTTCTCCGGACCGCTGTCTACCACTGTTGACATGCTGAGGCCGTTCGCAATATTATGTGTCGGATCTGTAACTCGGGCTTAAAGGTCACTAAATTATTGGTCGATTGGCATTTGCCTCATTTTACTGTCGCATCTCGGAAGGGTATCCACACCTATCCTACCATCAATATTGTTCCGGAGCCTACCTCCGGTTTGTTTAGGTTTGTTTCGTGGGCGGCTAAGGATCCCCTAGGATTGATCGGATCCCCGCACCAGCCCGCACCCCGCGCAGGTTCTCCATTTCGATCCGAGCTTCCAGGCTTTGCCCCATCGAGTTTTTTTCCGGAACTTATCCTGATTTATTCCGTGACATGAGAAATTAATACTCAGTCGTAATGGAGATGGGTCAGACAGTATAAAAACAAGGCTGTATCTGTGCTTGAGTCGAGTGAGCAATCCTTCTTCATCAATCACAATGGGTGGAGGCCACGCTGGAGGTGCAAGCCCTTACGCTGCAACACGCCGTAAAGCGTTACAGGGCCAGTCAGGATGGGTAATTTCTTTGAAACGATATACTACTGCATACTCAACATACTACGCAGGCTGGGCTTGTTCATAATCGCAAAATTTTTGCTAATGCAGTCTTCGCCTCTCTTGGTGGCTTGCTCTATGGTATGACCCTGTTGTCATGTTTCCCCTTAAGGTCGTACTGACATGGTAAAGGTTATAACCAGGGTGTGTTTTCCGGCGTCTTGAGGTGAGCTCTCATGCTAACTTGTATTTTGTATCGATGATTCTCAAACCGTTTCAGTATGTATTCATTCGACCACCGAATGGCGTCCGCCGTCAGCAATCCTGGAACGAAGGGTTGGCTCGTGTCCATCCTCGAGCTTGGAGCTTGGTTTGGTGTCCTGTCTACCGGGTATTTGGCCGACAAACTCTCCCGAAAATACACCATTGTGCTTGGTTAGTGTGCTTCTCTTTCGCACCATGAGGAAACTGATTTATCCATGCAGCCGTCTGTGTATTCTGTGTCGGTGTCGTCGTCCAAACTGCGGCATTCCAGCCTTCGTCGATATATGGAGGTACCCTTTCTGAGTCTGTTCAAAGTTCTGCACCTGAATCTCATCTCAGGGCGTTTTATCACTGGTCTTGGTGTCGGATCGCTCAGTATGGCGGTGCCTCTGTACAAGTATGCCATAGCAGTCCCCCGTCCCCCTTTATGTCTTACTGACCGTTTACCAGCGCCGAACTTTCACCTCCTGAAGTCCGTGGCAGTCTGGTCGCTCTTCAGCAACTTGCTATCACCTTCGGTATTTTGATCTCCTTCTGGATTGACTATGGCACCAACTACATCGGTGGTACTGGAAGCGGGCAGAGCGAGATTGCATGGCGTGTTCCATTGGCCCTACAGCTCGTTCCTGCTATCATTCTAGGCATCGGTATTCTTTTCATGCCTTTCTCCCCAAGGCATGTTTCTACTCGTGTTCACGATGCGTCACAAATCTTATGGCGTGCAGGTGGCTTGTCAACCAAGGTCGTGATGAAGAGGCTGTCGCCGTCCTTAGTAGGGCTCGCCGCCTTCCTCCGGACTCTGACCTCGTCCAAATCGAGTTCTTGTGGGTCACAAGATCATCGGTGCCTTGATCTTCCTGACCTATAGTCTTCTGCAGAGAAATCAAGGCCCAGTACCTCTTTGAAAAGGAAGTAAACGCCTTGAAGTTCCCTCAATACCAGGATGGGTCGTTTTCGTCGAATTTCAAGCTCGGTCTTTATGCCTATACAAGTTTGCTTACCTCGCGCAGTAAGACTCTCCGCACCGGCATCGAAATTTGAACGCTAACATTGCCCTCGCCAGCTCTCTTCTACCGTGTCATTGTTGGCTCAGGGTGAGTGGCTATTTTCTACCGATAGGACTCAGCCTAATGAGATTTTCAGGACCATGTTCTTCCAGCAATGGACGGGTGTTAACGCCATCTTGTACTATGCACCTAGCATCTTCAGTGACTTGGGCTTGACGGGTAACGCAACTAGCCTTCTTGCCACGGGTGTTGTTGGGATTGTGTACGCATCACCCCCTATATTCATGTACATAGCTGACATAACCACTCAGCATGTTCCTTGCCACCATCCCTGCCGTTATATGGATCGACAAGGTCGGCCGTAAGCCAGTCTTGATCTCCGGTGCTTTTATCATGGCTGCGTTAGTGCCACGTTCTTGCATGTGTAACTCGCCGTTCTGAACGTTCCATCCACATGACAGGTGCCATCTCGTTGTTGCAGTACTTACCGCGTTGTACCATGATTCTTGGTCATCGTGCGTCTCATTACTATGTCATCATCGTACTTCAACTAAAACAGCTCACCAGGCACTCTTCCGCTGGTTGGGCCGCTTGCGCTTGCGTCTGGGTCTTTTCCGTCGCCTTTGGTTACAGTTGGGGTCCATGCAGCTGGATCCTCGTTGCTGAGATTTGGCCCCTGAGTATACGTGGCAAGGGTATCTCTATCGCCGCATCGTCCAATTGGGTTTGTTCTTCAGATATTTCTAGGGAAGTGCGCTGATCATCGCTGGGAAACAGATGAATAATTTCATTGTTGGCCAAGTAACGCCAACAATGCTAACTCATATCGGCTTTGGAACATTTGTGTTCTTTGGCGTGAGTTCTTTGTTCATTTACTTATTTCAACGTCTCATGCAAATTGTTATAGTCCTTCGCGTTCCTCGGCGGCTTTTTCATCATGTTCTTTGTACCTGAGACCAAAGGCCTCACTTTGGAAGAAATGGACGACGTGTTCGGAGACCGTGAAGGTCTTGCTGTTGCGGATCAACAACGCCAGAACGCTATCGCTGACCGCATTGGCTTGACCGCATTTGGCCGGGGCAAGCCCGTATCTAGCGACGACGCCGAAAAGAGCAGTCACGAACTCTACGACGATGAGGGAAAGGCTTGATGTCCATTGATGTATCACACATATGCTTCTATGTTCTCCGAAATATCTGACCTGCTGTATTATATTGTTCCGCGATCACCCTAGTGGTGAACATGGAGACGGAATAATAAATTGAATAATCTTGTTGAGCATCCCTTAGTTGGTGTCATGTAGTGAAGTAAAACACCTGACGTCCCCAAGGCCAACCGTGCTCCTTGGAGAAGCCGAACATCCAGGAACATCTCCATCTCGTAATCTTCCCCTCGATATTCTGGGAGCCCCAGAATCCTGGTGCAATCCTGGAGTATCCGGACGATTTACCTGGTAAGCTTGTGTATCATAATAACGAAGAAACGACTGTCTGAGTCCGTCTCCCTTCATATCTATTGTCTATGACAGACTAGCTGGGACCACGTATTTTCTGCCACTGATAAAAAATCGAGGTTGGCTAGCCTTTGCTAGCTGGCAGCGTTTCACCAGGTAAGTCAAATTTCCCACCATGATCTTATGGTGATGAGTTTGATTCATGTGTGGCATGTGCAGCGTAAACTAAACACAGTCGCACGTTCCCCTGTATACCGCGGGTTCTCAGCCTTCTACGGACTGTGCGTTGGCAGTTGTGACAATCGTTCCATCAACCGGCTCAGATCGGATAGTTCAGCGCTGAGCGCTGAACAATCACTGAGTCCAGTATTTGGCGGAACCTTGTGAGAAATTTCTGCCTCTTTTTTGTTTTGAAATCCTCCTTTATTTGACCAATGGGATATGAAATTCCCTATCATAGACGAGTTCGTATTTAAGTGGTGGAATCCGAGTCAGATGTCAGGATAGGTTTAGTGCTGTTTGATTCACCGCGGGCACCCTGGAAGCCCTTGGGGTAAAGAGAACTGAATGGGATTGGCCGGCGACGAGTCGAGGTGGCTAGCGTTCTGGATGCCTCGTCATCACACGCTAGCGGGGTAAGATCACCAAATGCTTGTTCGAGCTGGGGTGTGACTGTCAGTGTGGGCTAGTGTGAGTCAAGTGGATCTCACCTGATTGGGCAGAGGCTTCAAGTGATGTGCGCGGAGACCGATCTCGCCAATCAGAACCCCTCGTAGTCTCGAATCAAACGTTCTGGGAAGCAGGGTTGGCAACAACACCGCTGGCACTTCCTAAGAAACCGAAGGGGATCCCGGAACGCTGCTTCGAGACTCGGCCCATCGTTGTCTAGTCTAGTTTTGGAATGTCGTTGCTCCTCGCATTGGTTTATGCAATCTGAGATGCAGGAAGCTTGCAGAAAGCGGTAGCTTTGTAAACGAGATCATATACTATCGAGTGGTTAGCATTATTTGAAAAATGAAAGGAGAAGAAGAAACAAAATTTCTTATCATTTCTGCTTGCGGAGTCTCAGCCTTCAAGCTTCAGGTGCAAGCAGCCCGAAGTTTCTTTGGAGCACTAAACTTTGAAGGTCTGAACGACCCCTCACGAAAGGTTTGCTTCATTTTTACGCAGCTCGGGCGGAGCATAATATGAAGGTGACAGTGCGACCTAGTGCGATGAGTCCCTCCATACTCATGAAACAGCAGCATAGATATACTAAGGTCTTAGAAGAAGGACAGAATTTTGCGAGATGTAGATTACCTGGTTCTTCCGAAGGAGTCGTTCAAGTTGGGTCCTCGAATGCCTTCCTATTTAGGAACAGCGATTTTCAATTAGCTGATTAGGCTTGGTCACCTCCATGATACTACTCAGATGCCCAGTATTAGTGCACAACCGTCCACTTTCTAGTCATACGCAGTGAACTTTAACTTTTAGGATTTGTGTTCATCACATTACCATGTCGTCTTGCGGAAACCCAGCCGCAGAGGAGGAAGCCCTCATGCCTAGTGAGTGCTTCCAACTTCAACTGTCTGTACGAGTCTCTCATTTGCTTGGGCAGGGCGTCTGAAGTTGGGTAAATCAAAGGACTGCGTCAGGTGCAGGTTAAAACCAGGTAGCATCGTGATCCGCCATGCGGTGTATTGCAAGTGAGCGTCATGTTCATTTCAGCGAGTAGTATCTGACTATATTTTTCACAAGAGAATGCTTCACTCCAATGGTAGACATGAAATTTAGAAAAGCCCTGGAACCCTCGGTGAATGCCAGAGCCGGAACTTCGAAGCGACCGAAACTCAAGGCATCGGGAAACCTATGCTTGGGATTCTCTGGTGGCCTAGGATCGTCAATTTTGCTGGATATTGTGCATAATACATATTTCTCCAGTCGACCACCCTTGGATGATTCAGGGAAACCCAGAGGTGGCACCAACCATCCGCGGAACGCCAGCGTATGGTCATCATGCAATGTTTGTTATGTAGAGGTATGCAGAGCATTTGCTGAGGTGAGTCACAGCTGTAATCGAGTGTGACTCAGTCACATAATAGCAGCCAGATGCCAGACAGAACCGAAGATATTCGATCTGTAATCGAGAAATATCCATCATTTGATTTCGTGCCTCTGCGAATAGAAGATGCATTCGATAGCTCTTGGTGGACCAAAGTTTCTGGATCAAGTAATATCCCCCAGATCTCCTTGGAACTTAGCAAAGAAGGACTAATCGCAGACGGTAGGGTTGCAACAAAGCATGTATTCAGTAAACTGAACTCCATATTGTCAGGGCTTCATGTCACTTCGCAAATGACTGGTCTAACGCCAGTAGAAGCTTTGCGGTCGTATTTATCATCTTTGCCTACCCAGACTGCAATCTCTAGTGCCATACAGAATCTCACCCGAGTACTTATCCTGCACACCGCCCACTCCAAATGTTCCTCGCATTTACTCTTTGGATCATGTCTTACGTCGCTCTCTATCTCTCTTTTATCATCTATATCTCAAGGTGGAGGGTACGCGATCCGCGAGGAACTTCAGGAGGAATGGAGGCCAGTTGCTGCTTCTGGTTCGAAACCCGGTGGTGTACTCAGGGTTATCCGACCTCTTAGAGACGTTACTGCGAAAGAATGTGCTGTATATGCGTGGTGGAACGACGTAACCGTTATAGGTCGAGACAAGCAGAGGCGTGCGATATTAGGGATAGCAGCCTTGACCAAGAGTACGAGAGAGTTTTTGTGTGCAGAACATGGGTCTGACTTCTTCCACAGATTTTGTAGTTGGGCTTGAGAAAGACTATCCTTCGACTGTTTCGACCATCACCCGGACCTGTGAAAAACTGGAACCAAAGGATGCGCCGAGCGGGCAATGCAGGCTGTGTAAGCGGTGAGGTTTCTTCACAACCATTTAGCTCGGTTCATGTCACTAAAACAAGATCTGTCAGGCCGATGCAGTCTGGCATACAAGAGTGGAAGGCTCGTATATCAATAAGATCTTATTCAGATAACAAGCTGGCTGCGGACTTGACCCACATCCCGTCACCGTGCAGAGGCAATCTCGAGACCACTACCCCATCTCAATTGCCATCGCTACCTGCACTGACCAATTTCCTTTGCTACTCTTGCCACACAACCCTGACCAGCAGGAGTAGTCGTGGAGTTAAGCAGTTGGCTCCTGGTGTATCTTCAGCTGCGCCATTACCTATCTGGGCGGCAGATCGTGACCTTCACGAGGATGGACTAATAGGTGGTGGAGCTCGGCGCAAAGTTCCTGAGGAAGAGATGCTCGATACCGTGGCAGATTTTCTCATCGATAATCAGGATTGCGAGGAATGAGGTACTGATAACGCTTGCTGTAGCCGTCAGAACGTGTATCGTTAGCAACTTTACCTGATGGGGACCAAGCTTCAAGGGTGTGTTGTTGTACTGAATAGGTCCAACGCCGAATGATCACACGTGAACTTGATTTCGGCTGGTAAGCCCCGAAGTTCAAGCGCAATTCGCTCAGTCCCCTCGGTTCTTCTCGCCTTCAACTCAGTGAGTGGGTATCTATTCATTGGTCCCATCCCTGCTGACTGGCACATTCAGCATATTATGTCATTGTTTAGGCTGAGTGGTTATTCCATGGAAATTTTCACCTCTCGCAGAGTCTGGGCGACTTAACGTCAAGGCAGCAGGCGATATCGTGACCGTGAAAACAGTAGTCCAGATGCGATCTTTCCCGATGATAACGACCCTGGCTAGCATCACTGAGATAGAACGGTTTGGAAATGCGGCGACACGCACTTACTAGAGGAATCTGGAGCAGATGAGATGCGGTGAATTTCGATGCGTGACACGCAGAGAATCATTTTCTCTGGCATTCAATTACGGCGTTGCGGTCTGAACTTTGAAGTTTAGACACATGACATCACCCTGCGTATTCGTATGCAAGGCAAATAGAGGTTTCGCACAAGTACTAAGTCCCAGCAGAGTCATGGGCTGCCAAGATGCAATACGGTGACTGATAAAACACAGCTTGCCGATTATGATACCATGATATCTGTATGGTGCGAGCTTCGAGAGATCTCTCCGACGGAGTCCACGATTCTAGGCGATCAAGTAAAAAGATCAAGATTCCTGAGGAATACACGACATACACAACACCGTGGCAGATAAATTTCTCATCGACAATCAGCAATTTGGAAATATAACGCTTCTTGCAATTGCAGGCTGCTATCAGAACGTGTATCATTAGCAACTTTTCCATGCGGACTGACATGCCAATCTTTATAAGTTAACAACTTTATAGGCGGCCTACATAGGTGTTGTTCAAGCGTAAACGAGATCGATCAGGATTCAGGCTGATCTTGGCCTGGAACCTCCAGGTACAGTAACGTTAACAGAACCATCACCTAGCCGTAATTCATCCACCATAGCTAGCCGGTGGCGTTAAATACATCCGGCTTCCTGCCTTCTGGTACTAGTTGCAACTTGTTCTCGGACACTGCGATGCTTGCAGAAGATCACTCCCATGAGTTTTTCGGTGATGAAGGCCAGCAGGACTCACATCAGTCAAAGAAGAACACCATCTTGAAGTCTCACGGAAGACCTCCTTGGTAACGTTTCGCGCTGGCTTTCTGCCGTCCTTCGACTCCTAACGTCTACGTGCGACCAGGTACGGAGAAGATGGACTGCCTATTTGCGACGCGTTCGTGGTTGGGATAGCTGGTGAGTGACTATGTATTGTGCAGTCTTGCATTTAGTGAATGTGGGTTCAGGCGGATCGGCAAGCGGGAAGGTGAGACTGCAAGTTGAGAGAAGCTCGGAGAGATGAATTGGGTGATGGCAGACTCATGTTGCTCGGCAAATCGTTCGTTCATTGGGCTCAGTACCGACCGTCGTTATCCTATCCCAGGTCAGTGTTGCAAAAGTCACTAGGAGAGCGATGGCGGGTGTGACATGAGATCCACGGCTTAGGACAGCTTTTACAAGCGACATACCCCAGAAGAGGTTGCGCAGGCGCATGCGAATCGAATGGACTTTGATCATCCGGATGCCATTGACATGCCAATGTTTGCTGCTGTCCGTATGTTCATTTACGTTCGAATTCTTCACTGAATCACTTCTAGTGTCTCGCGGACTTGAAGGCGTGCCGGCAGACCAATATTCCCGTTTACTCGTTTGCCGAACATCAGCGGTTAGATGAGGTCAAGTATTTATATGGCGCAGCTATCATAATAAGTCAGTGACTGAGCTACTTCCTGCTACGAATACCGATTCAAAAGGATGTCTCCAGCGGAAGGTATAATGGCTTTACATGATCCGGATTTACGATCTTTATATGATCTTAAGGTACCATATCGCTCAGCAAGTCGTACATTGGGAATTCACAATTAAGCAGGTGTTTGTGCAATGTGACGCGGATTTGATGCTTGCTCGGAGAATACAACGAGACGTCAAGGAACGCGGAAGAAATGTTGAGGGGATTCTCGAGCAGTATGTGTTCTTCCTTTCCGGGATCCTATGTCGTTTTAACCATCGCTCATGCCTAGATATCTTCGTTATGTCAAGCCTGCGTTCGATAATTTCGTTTTGCCAACCGCTCGCCATGCAGATATCGTGAGTGTATATATTGTTTCGATTACCTTGATGTACCATTATTTTCAGGTTGTTCCAGGGTCGAATAACTCTGTTGCCATTGACTTGATATCGACACACATTCGACGTCAGATGACGGAACGTGCGAGACACTTCCGGAAACACATGGCTTCTCAATCAATCGAATCTTGCTTGAGTACGTCGGACGGTAACCCGGTGTCCAAGAACCTTATAGTGCTCCCGCAAACACCACAGTTGAAGGTCTGTCACTCCAACCTCAACGAGAGTTGTCCTTATGCTTCTGTGGGTAAAGGGCATGTATACCATTCTTCGCGATGGGGCATCGAACCGCCAGGATTTTATATTCTTCGTAGATCGATTGGCAACGTTCTTGATCGAGAAAGCGATGGAACATCTTCCTTACAGACCTAAGACGGTCACGACCCCAACAGGGGTAGATTGCACCGGCAAGGAACTTGATGTCAAGGTATGTCACTCCACTGATGGATTGAGTATCTGACCTTTAAATGTCGTTTTAGAACGTCTGCGGTGTCTCAATCATACGCTCGTACGTCTCAGCGACCCAGCCAACTTCTAAACTAACCCGTTCGTCCAGAGGTGGACCTCTAACGAGGGGACTGCAGCGTGTTCTCAGTGACGTTGCAATTGGCTCCCTTCTGGTGCAATCCGATGCCAAAACTGGAGAGCCACTACTCCTGCATGTGATGCTCCCCAAATGCTTGCGAGAGCGACATTTAGCCGTGGATACTTGGGTCTTTTTGCTCGATGCTCAAGTCAGCACCGCCGCTTCGGCTTTCATGGCGATTCGGACGCTATTAGATCATGGAGTTCAGCAAGATCACATCATCTTCGTAACATTTCTCATTGCTCGCGCTGGTGGAGTCACTGTTCTTCAGCGGGCCTTCCCGAAGGTCAAGATTGTTACTGGTGCTGTCGATGAGGTTCTTCGTGAGGCTTGGCTTGAGAGTTACAATGAAAAGGGTGAGGGGCAGAGCGAAGGCGACGGGAGGAAAGTCTGGATCGTAGAGCCTGGTATGGGTCAAATCGGTAAGAAAATCACCTGTTCACAGCATGCGTCCCTTATGCACCCTTTTCACAGGCGACAGATACTACCTCTGAATTTGGAGGCCTCTGTGATCCTGAATGGCTCGGTGCCGTGTGGGGGTCTAGCCGGGATGTACATGCTCTAGATCCTGCTACCACTAATTGCCAGAACCATCATAATCAATGTGACGTTTGACACCGGCGGCTGGCCTGCAAGCTGCGAGTATTGAACTCTCTCAAATCGCAATCCTGAAACACGATCCATGTGCAATATATCTTCTCATCATCAAGAGCTCCTTATTGTGCAACGCTTTTAATGGCGTTATGTGAGAGGTTCGCGTCATCTGAGTCAACTGCAGGACTGGATAGAGAGAATCCCCTCAGCGCTCGCACGTCTTCGAGTTCATCCTCCCGTCGCGTGCGGGTCTGACCGCCTCTAATTTTGCTTGCCACGACTTGTATATGCGGACTCCTTCATGTAGCCAAGTCCAAGGCCTCGCAATACCTTTATTGACTTGCACAATGCACTCCGGTGTCTTCGCGGAGGTTCAACTCTACACAGCGCAAATCTTGTTTTTTTTTCGGACATTCTATTCTAGTTTATTTCGAATTCACTACACCGCGAAAGAGCGCTCAAAACTTTGAACCTCACTCTCAGAGGCTGCAGAATCCTAAATAATGTTCTTCCTGGCTGTTGGCATAAAACCATCGGTCCCGGTGTCGACAGGTACAATGGATATTCAGTTCAAACCATAGATGAGGCTTTGGTATCACGTATGTGGTCTTCGAAGCCGTTCCTGTGAAAGTTAAAACAAACAATTCTGAACAACCAGCAATAAGTCTTTCACCATTTGATCCCGTACAACAAAAGGCAGCCACGGAACCAGCCACCTTAGACACTGAAAACGAAGTGGACAGCTGCATCCAATGCACAGACCCTGGAAGTCAACGGGATGCAATTGGGAATAGTACCCCAGCTTGGTAACCAGGGGGACGACCAGATAATGGTAGTGGGGTGGAGTAGCGCTTCGACATGAGGCGATTACAGCGCTGACGTTCAATTATTTGACAGGGGTTGAAGACTGCCAGCCAGACGGGAATGGTGGTTCAGGAAGTAATAACGGCTAGCGGGGAGCGTTGCCAATCTGGAAAGCTGCAGCGACACAAGTTGGATCCATGTGCAGTGCTGCGGGATGCTCTCAACCGCCCCGCACAGCAAGACACATGATAACGGGAAACATGCCGAGAACAACTTGCCTCGTGGCTGGGCGTCTAGTGAGACGCGAGGCGATTTGATGCCGTGAAGCAGAACTTCCAACGGCCCAAGCAAGTCACCTGTGCACCTTCGAGCAAGACACCCACAGTCCCTACACCTCGATCGTGTCCAACACCAACAACTTTCACCATGGAAGTAACACAGCCCATTCTTCCATGTATCACACCCAGTCGAGCATTTGAAGATCATGAAGGAATCGTATTCGGGCTCGCAGTTTTCCCCGATGGACGCCGTTTGGTGACGGGCTCGATGGATAGGACGCTTCATCTACGTGACTTACAGGACGGGGGTTTATTGAAGAAAATGGAGGGACATCTCAGTGGGGTGCGGGCAGTGGCGGTATCACAAAGCGGGCGATTGATAGCAAGTGGTGGTGGGAACGGGGAGTTCATCTCCTGGGACGGAGACCATGGCAAATCCCTTAAACATGTCACCGACGCCCACTCCGGTTTTGTTTTCTCGGTGGACTTTTCTCCAGACGGCGCTTTGCTGGCAACTGGTTCAGACGACAAAACTACAAAGTTGTGGAGCACAGAAACGTGGCAACCGCAAGGAAATCCAATCGACTGTCATGAAAAAGTATTCTGTGTTCGGTATTCACCTTCTGGCGACCTTCTTGCCATTGCGACATCCAAGAACATTCAAATATGGAAGCCATGTACGAGGGAACGCATCGCAAAGTTCACGGCAGCGATAACGATCAAGCCAAAAAGCAACGCTTCACTTGCGTGGATGCCCGACGGCTCGCGACTTTTCTCCGGGGGATCTAAGGATGATCCCACCGTACGGGAGTGGGATACATCGACCTGGAAACAGGTCGGTGACCCTTGGAAAGGACACACTCGTCAGATCAGCGCCATTGCCGTGAACTCCGCTGCGACACTCATTGCCTCTGCGTCTCATGACAGCCATGTCCGCCTCTGGCGGCTCTCAGATCGACAAACCATCGCGATATTCGAGCACTCTGACAGAGTGTGCTGTGCCACTTTCTCCAGGTCTGGCGAACAAATCCTCAGTGGAGGTCTTGGTAGTAAGGTATTGGAGTGGGCGGTACCCGAAGATGTTCTCCTGGAGGATACTCTAAATACACAAGTTTCAAACATGGTAAGTTCTCATTGAATTTCGTCTTCATCATCTCATCTGGCGCAAGGATGCTTTGCAGGAGGATGTTCCAGAGGATCAGGTAACAAACGAGGTTAGTCTGCATTGATTGATTCCCGGTTCCTTCGTCATCTAACCTGGCTTCAGTATACTTCGCTGGAGGACCCTCTAGAGAACCAGGTGTCAAACGTGGTAAGTTCCTATTGATTTCACATCCCTCCGTGTTCTTTCATTAACCCCCAATTTAACGGTAAGGCTCGAGGTTTTGATTCCAAGGCATGCTTCCATCCTCGATCCTCGTAATAACGCAGTTTGAGCATGCTTCATGCAGATCCTCGCCATTAACACGAAAGTTCGCAATGCATGCATAGCAGGGGACTTGCATGCTGCTGAAGAACTGCTAACACAAGAGATTGATACGGATCCCAACAACTACAGCTCGTATGCTAATCGCTCGTTTGTTGTGGCGCGAAAACTCGACTGGGAGCGCGCGCTTCATCATGCAGTCAAGGTGAGATACTTTGACCTATCATCACCCCCGAGCTTACCTTTCATGGCGCCATAGTCTGTCAGCATTCAGCCTTCTTTGATAGGTTATATCTCCAAAGGCATCGCCCTCTGCAGACAACAGCACTTCCAGGATGCGATGAAAGCAATTGACCTCGCGTTCATGTTCACGGATGGAGATTCAAATGTCGCTCATTTTCTTCTTTTGATTAAGGCAGGTTGATTCTCTCTTACATACTCCCTGCTTCATTATGGTGTTTAGGCCATCTTAATGTTCAATGGAAATCAACATGACGACGCGATGATGCGCGTCCAGGAGCTAGCGGATGCTTGTCCCGACGCTGACACTCTTGCATGTCGTGTAGTGGAAGTGAGTAACACGCAGTCCATTAAGGCGAGATTCGTGCGTCGGCACTGATTTTCTGCACTTCGCACATCAGGCATACCTACTTGTCCAACTTGGAACCAGAGCCTCGGACGACGCACGCCACAATGAAGCTGCTGATCACTTCGCTGCCGCTATCAAGACCGGCGCTTTCTCTTCTGGTTTGGCTATCCATTCCATATATGAGGACTTAGTGGTGGTAAGTGATATGATGCAACCAAAATGCTTTACATGCTCAACTGTGTGCGCTATGCAGCTTTTTGGGTGGGACCTGAAGATCTTGTGGCAGACTACAAACCAGAAACGGTGCCACGCCCTCCTTCAGGCAGGTAAACTTGAAGAAGCCGTTGAATCTTACCGATACATGATGGATATGAGTGATGACAGTACGAAGGCCGACTGCCTTCATTGGTCTACTGGCAAGTATTCAATAGTGTCTTTCAGGCTACAATCCTCATTCGCATTCCACCCAGATTTCACACAGGAATGCAGTGTGCTTTGTGCTTACAATGGAGATACTGCCCACGAGGCGAGCAATTACGACCGGGCTATTGATCTATACTCGGCGGCGATCAAGCTGGATTCTGAGAACGATATTATCTTTGAAAAGCGTAGTAGAGCGAAGTTGGGAAAAATGCTATGGGAGGAAGCGCTTCTCGATGCGCAAAAGGTACGATGGCATCTATTCTTTCGTAGCCGATGCTCATTTTCGTGGTACATAGGTCGTTGAACTCAACCCCTCGTCTCATATCGGATACCAGTTGAAACGTGAAGCACTTCATGGTGCTCATCGCTATGATGAAGCGATCGACGCTTTCCAGATCATGCTCTCCAAAATGGACAATGCCCCCGAGACGCACATACGAAGTAAGTCCCGAATAACACAAGCGTCAACATGCTTAACATTTTCTCTAGAGCTGCGCCAGCAGTATCTCAGTCCATCCGAAGTGGAAGATGATATTCGAAATGCCATTCATGCTCAACTCGACGACTCCCCACTTCGTTTGCTTAACACATCCATCGGGCGCTTATGCGACCGAGACGCCCAGATGAATATCTTCAAAGCAAGCACACAGTACAAGGAGCTCTTGTCGTTAACAATGAAGCATGAAGACCTCCACCTGCAGCACATCGAAGAAGCGGTGGGAATGTACTTCCGTTGCGTCATGCTATCGCATAGGTGGGAAAAGAAGGAGCCACTGCTGCACGACATTCAGGAGAAAGCCGTGTATGAGTTGGATCCAGTTGGCGGCATTATAAAACTGCAGTCATTCTGCAAAATTGTTCGTGAGTTGGGGTACCATTGGGCATGGAGTGATACATGCTGCATCGACAAGATCAACCATGTTGAGCTTCAAGAATCGCTCAATTCCATGTTTGTCTGGTATCGCCACTCAGCACTTACCATCGTCTACCTATCGGACGTTCCGCCTTCGTCCAAGTCTGGCGCACTGGCGAGGAGTGTTTGGAACACCCGAGGATGGACTGTCCCGGAATTCCTCGCTCCTAAAGTCATTCTCTTTTATCAGAATGATTGGAGCCCATATCTTGACGACCGCTCTCCCAACCACAAGGAGTCTGTTGCAATCATGCAGGAATTGGGGGATGCCACGGGCATACATCCAGAGGCCCTCGTCGCCTTCCAGGCTGGGATGAGCGGCGCCCGAGAGAAACTCAAATGGGCGTCAACCCGTGTTACCACGCGTCACGAAGACATCGCGTATTCGTTGTTTGGCGTCTTTGGCGTCCGCCTCCCTGTAGATTATGGTGAGAAGAAGGAAATGGCGCTCGGGCGGCTCTTGCAGGAGATTGTGGCTCAATCGGGTGACATTACTGCCCTGGACTGGGTTGGAAAATCATCCGAGTTCAATAGTTGTCTGCCGGCCGACATCACCTCATACCAAGATTCGCCATGCACGCCGTCGTCTCTGTCTGAAGATGACATTCGCACATCGGTCTCCTCACTGCAAAACATTGTGGCTGTGGAATTGGCATCAAAACTTTATACCATGCTTGACAACCTGAGCTCCCCTCGTTTCACAAATCGCAGACTGCATCTACCGTGCATCACATTTTCTGTCACCGAAATCAGACGGCTGAGGCATGGTGAGGAGACGTATAGAGTTCAGGCAGACGGGCTTCATGACCTGCTGATCACCACGGAAGACAAGCTGATTTCGTTCTCGGTGGCAAGACCGCTGTCCGCTGGGAAGAATTTTTTGCTTGTCTGTCCATGGAATCGTTCCTTCCTCGAGCTGTCTGACCCTGCAGACGATAGGCGGAGCATTGATGACTTGTCCGTACTCGAGCCACCGCTACACGATTCATTTGGAGGCCTTCCTAGAGACAATGAGCCAATTGATATGGAGTCTCACCCGCGGGCGTTGCGGTTGATTGTTCGCCTTGGACAGCCTTTCAGCGCGTTTTTACTAGCGCGGCAGCTTAGTGGAGAATACAAGAGAATCGCATCGGATCGCCATATCATTGCACAAATTAAAGACATGGCTTCTATCCATGACATGATGGGCTCCATCAGGACGCTAGAGATATCGTAGCTGGAGGTTTCATTTCTTGACAATACCTTTCAGGTAACCTGGACCTGTATACACGATACCCCTGTAGTATTTGCAACAGACCATAGACAGTAACCAATACAGTATACCAAATATCACCGTTGCGCCCTTCTTAGAGCACCCTTGAGGATGAAAGTCACTTATAACGTAGCTCAAACGTATCTTCGACATTATGCGCAGACAACGGCTTTCATCGTTAGTGCAGAGGTTCAAACGTTCAAATTTCAAAGCTTCCCAGGTCAATCCCAGGATGTGTCGGTGGCTGTGCACTCATACTTGAGCAAGTTCTATCGACTGAATGGACGTACGTTGCACGATTGAGACACATTGAACAGGTTGTAACCGGGATTGATCAGACAGGGTTCAAATGCTCTGAACAGGTCCATGCAAAGCCTGTGGTCTACCCACAGGAAGGCGAAGCTCAACCTAAACGCTGTTCCTTCTGCTCCGCTTCAGCCAAACACGCCTATCGAGACGCCTCCTCTAGAAGATACAAACCAACCACTTCTACTCGCGTCAGAAAACCCAGTCGATTCAGGACCCTCGATACCTCCTCCATCTTCCACAACACCCACTACGAATGAAGTAACTGCACCCGACACTCGTCCCCCTTCCTCAAAGCGAAAATTGCGCTCAGCTCGTTCAGCAGTAGAAGACAGTAGTAAACGACCGAAGCTTTCTAGCAATGCCATAGCGAAGGATCACACTCCTCCTGCTACTCGATTGTCCGATTTAGGTGGTGTGGAAGCATGCGTAGAAAAGATGCTGGAGCTGGTCGCGATGCCTCTCTGTCATCCGGAGATCTATCTGCACACTGGTGTGCAACCTCCACGTGGAGTTTTGTTGCATGGACCTCCTGGGTGCGGAAAGACCCTTTTAGCGAACGCAATAGCAGGGGTGAGTGCGGCCACGGAATTGTGAGCAGGTTGACTGATGGGATGTAGGAACTGGGTGTTCCATTCATCAATATATCTGCTCCTTCCATCGTTTCTGGCATGTCCGGAGAGTCCGAGAAAACGCTACGAGATACATTTGAGGAGGCTAAGGTATATCTCATTTTGTATACAAAAATTCAATTACCCTGACCATTACGCACAGCGCGTCGCGCCATGTCTATTGTTCATCGACGAGATCGATGCGATCACTCCAAAACGAGAGAGTGCCCAAAGGGAGATGGAACGACGCATAGTTGCACAGTTCCTGACGTGCATGGATGGTAATTTTGATATCATTTTCTTCGTCATCATCTTCTCACTTGGCCCATACAGATATGTCCTGGGAGAAGACCGAAAACAAACCTGTAATTGTCATTGGCGCCACTAACCGACCAGACTCATTAGATGCTGCTCTCCGTCGCGCAGGCCGATTCGACCACGAGATTAGCATGGGCGTCCCGGATGAGGAAGCCCGCAACAAGTAAGTCCATAGTGTTACATCACCTTCGGAGTCCATTTAATGTCATTTGCAGAATATTGCGAGTACTCTGCGCAAAACTCCAACTAGATGGTGACTTCAACTTCGCTGCCTTTGCTAAAGCCACGCCTGGTTATGTAGGCGCAGACCTATCAGCATTGACAGGTGCAGCAGGCATCATCGCCGTCAAGCGCATATTCAAGCAACTCACAGATGGCACGCTCGTCCTTCCAGAGATGCCAAAAACCACCGATCAGGATACTACTATGGTGGTTGATCCACCGCCGACGTCCCCAGCCGACGCGCCCCCAAGCATCACCCCTTTTGTCTCTTTAGCATCCCAACTATCCACTTCTTCCATCGCACACTTCCTCAGTGCACATCCTTACCCCCTCACACCTGCTCAGCTCGCTCCTCTGTGCATCACTTCCGACGATTTTTACGCCGCGCTACGTGAAGTCCAACCTTCCTCCAAGCGCGAGGGTTTTGCAACCGTGCCAGACGTGACATGGGCTGATATCGGCGCACTGCATGGAACGCGTGAAGAATTACATATGGCGATCGTACAACCTATCAGACGCCCTGAGCTGTTCAACGCTGTGGGCATCGAGGCAGCGTGCGGTGTGCTACTGTGGGGCCCGCCGGGGTGCGGAAAGACCTTACTGGCGAAAGCTGTAGCAAATGAGTCCAGGGCGAATTTCATCAGCGTCAAGGGCCCTGAGCTTCTAAATAAGGTGGGTCCAGCTGCGCTTTTCTTCCATGGTTGCGGTTGCGACATTGCTAATGGGAGCGCAGTACGTGGGTGAAAGTGAGAGAGCTGTGAGACAGGTCTTCTCTCGTGCTCGCGCCTCATCTCCCTGTGTGATCTTCTTCGACGAGCTAGATGCTCTTGTTCCTCGGAGAGACGAAAGCATGGTATGCACCCCCATTTTCCGCCCCAAACTTTATCTTATACCTACTCCACAGTCAGAATCTTCCGCGCGTGTAGTGAACACACTCCTTACAGAGCTAGACGGACTCGACTCCCGCAAATCCGTCTACGTCATCGCTGCAACAAATCGCCCCGACATGATCGACCCAGCTATGGTTCGTCCAGGGCGCCTCGACAAGCTCCTCTATGTTGACCTACCAAGCGCCGACGAGCGCGTCGAGATCGTGCGGACACTCGTACGCAAGGTGCCATTCGCGCTCACCGATCCAAGCGCCGAGACAATCCTGCAATGCGCCGAGCACATCGTGCGGGACAAGTGCGATGGGTACAGCGGTGCGGATCTGGCAGCTGTCGTTCGGGAGGCAGGCGTCATTGCGCTTAAACGTGTCCTTGGTGCCCTTGACCAGATGGATGAGAGCGGAGGTTTGGTGGAGGATAGGCCGCGGGTGCTGGTCGTCTTGGAGGATTTTATGCGCGCTCAGGATAAGGTTGGTCCCAGCGTGTCTGCTGCACAGCGGAGGAAGTATGAAGCGCTGCGAGCCAAGTTTGCTGGCCTTCCTGTGCGAACGGGAAAGGATGTTGATTAGACGTGGGTTGTTCTCGGTATCAGCGTGATGATAATGGGATGCTGGGAAACATAATGCATTCCTGCAACAAGCGTGATTCATTTGGCCGAGTACCGACATCATAACTTTGAAGCCTTATATTGCTTCTAGGTACCGGTCCCATCTACTTGGTAAGGCGAAGTGGTGTAAGTACTACCCGTGATACTGAAGCATGAGCTTTCAGTATCACTGCTTTTGGCGTAACGGTTAAGCGGGCGGCAGTCTGACCCACTTGTTGCAAGTGGGCGATTGTACACACTGCTGTTGAGAGTGGGCAAGGTGGGGTCATGGATGAAGATACGGATATTGTCATGTGGCTCATGATCACGGCTTGCCTCATAGACGGGCTGGTCACCGGTCTAGACACGTAGTGGAGAGGGTTCTGTCGAAAATAAATTTATAGCTCTCTATCAACTCATGCGCCCAAACACACATTTCTTCAGAACACTCCGAACAGTTTGGGAGCCAGGCACATGCACCCGGGCTGGCCGCCGCATGATGCCAACGCAACGTCGACGCTCGTCAATGCGGCTATCTCGCTGGTCACTCGAAGAGTATTTACCACGTATTTACGCTAGAGTGCGAGAAAGGACTTGCGCCCGAATCTCTCGACGAGGAGATCACAATGTACGTGCAGTGGATCAGCTCATACGACGACAGACATTTGGATATGGATATCGGGAAATAGCCTTGTTTCCTCATCGAAGTTCAAGTCAAACCCTAGGGCCTACATGTTACGGCCAAGTGGTAAAAGTAATTATGCCGTTTCCCCCGGTTCTGCCAGTATGATTACCCTCCAAAATCCTCCTACTTCCACGTTGGCCCGTTGGGTCATGTATTGGAGTCCCTTGAGATCTAGATGTGGCACTAACGGAATAGAATGAGTGTGCTTTCCAAATGCATTTCAAGCGGGTCCCTGCTCAGGTTTCCGTCAGCATCATTGTATTTTGAAATGGGGTATTGGTGCTGTCCAACGGCCTCTCTTGGTGGCTAGGTGCAGGGACTACGAAACTGCCAGCAGTGTCATATTCACACCCCGGGTACAGGCGACCATCTTCAGGGTAGCTACGATTGGCATACGGCACTTAAAAACGTCATTCATAACTTGAATCCACCGTGACTTACGATGAGTTCTCTCCAACCCTTCCTTGCGCTCCTCCCATCAGCCATGCTGCAGCCGTCTGATATGTACATCTCTGACAACATGCAGCTCGTCCTCCGTGCTGCCGCTTGTCTTGTGATAATAGGAGTAATCGCTCAAGGTTTACCTTCCTAAATTAAAGAGCGGTCTTCCTCTCCCACCATCCCCTCCCACTCGGAGATTTCGTGGGCACTTCCTGCCGCCTCACAGGTAAAGTTTCATTGTTGGCTCATTTATCTTAACGCTGATCGTGTCTTATCGTCGATCAGCCCACATCTCACTATAGCGGCATGGATTGAAGAATACGGTTCTCTAATCACCATTCGGTCGCGACTTGAGAACATCGTGATTATCGGCCGTTACAAAGTCAATCCCCCCACGCCGAGTTGTCATTTCCAGGCTCAATATTCTGTTGCAGGCCGCGGTAGATATCATGGAGGATCAGGGCAGATCGGTAGCTGATCGTCCTCGCATGATTGCTGCTGGAGAAATTTTTCGGGGTGGATTGAGCTTAGGTTTTCAACCCTTTGGAGACAGGATGCGTCGCTTGCGCAAGTCAGTAGTCTGCCATACTTTCCCCTATCCTATCTTACTTTTCAACGTGATGCAGAGCGATTCATACGCATTTACAACCTAAGGCAGCTGGGGCCTATGAGCCCTTGCAGATTTCACACGCGAAGAGCACTGTCCTCCACATCCTTGATGATCCATACAACTTCCAGGACCATGTAAAAACGTAAGCACTGTCGGTCATGATAGCACATTGCTCACATATTTTGAAGTTTTGCTGCGACGACGATTATGAAAATTACATATGGGAAGACAACGCCCACGTCTGCGACCGATCCTGAAGTCATTGAGATTGGAAAACTCATGAAGAAGACTGGTGAATTGCTCCGCCCTAGTGTTTACCTGGTGGATTCTATCCCTTGGCTCAAATACCTTCCGTGGTATGGCCGAGACTTAAAACAGTGGTTTAAGAGGGGCACGAAACTCGATATGGGTCACCTGAACCGCGTGAAAGAGCAAATGGTATGCATTGCCTGCCAATTCTTACATACAATGTTTGAGTTGTTCCGCAGCAGAGCAATGCAGACATTGGCCCTTCATTCATGAAATATATGCTAGAAAGTGGCGATATCTATGGATTGACAGAGGTTGAGAAGGCCTCTCTTGCTGGTTCCTTTTTTGGAGCTGCAACCTCTACGGTGAGGTGTTGTTCTATTGTCTCTGAAGATATGTGGCTGAAATTAGGTGAAAGACTACTATAGCGGTGTGCACGGTGCTCATGGCAGCCGCTTATTTCCCGGAGAAGCAAGCTATAGTCCAGGCCGAGCTCGATGCGGTCGTCGGAAGGCACCGAGGTAGCTCGATCCCCTATTTCAGTTCTATAAGCTCAATGGTTTCTGCACTAAAGCGCCGACCTTCGCCGACCAAGAATCTCTTCCTCACATGCACGCCTTCATTTCTGAGGCTTTGAGATGGAGACCCGTGGTTCCCATGGGTGGGCACTTCCATTTCGGTTTTGTCCTTGAAATTTATCCAGACTGCAGGATTTGCTCACCGAACAACCAAAGACGTGATTTGGGCAAGTAGTGTCCTAAAAACCTATCGTGCAAATGATGATTTGGCATCAGGAAAATTATTGTATTCCAGCGGGGACGACGGTATCCGGAAATCATTGGTAAGGATCGCACTTCAACATACGACGGAACTAATGATTCATTGCCTTAGGGCCATTTCTCGAGATCCAGAAGTCTATCCTGAACCTGACGCGTTCAAGCCTCAGCGCTGGATTGATGATCAAGGTCGCCTGAGAGTCGATCTAAGAAATTTCATCTACGGATTTGGTCGGCGGTATGCACCATCTTTCAGTTATTCGTTCTTTGAATGACATTCCTTCCAGCGTATGCCCCGGTCAACATGTCGCGGATAGGTGAAGCTATCCTTCCACTGCACATCGTCTTCCTAGCTCACTTCGACCCATACAGATCGGTGTTCATCAACTCGCTCCTTATTCCTTTGGGCCTTCCGACTCACTCTGGATACTACGAAGTCGTCGGATAACATGGGGTTCATGAACGGGGAGATCTATAGACGGCCGTGCCCAATCGAGTTCGAGGCGAGGATTCCGGAGACGGACCTCAGGCGCATGATGCAGAATGATCCTGAAGCTGCATGAGAAACCTTGACGCTTGAATCCGTGGTATTAGGCCTTGTCACAATCATGAATTGTGTATTATAATCAAGTTCCTTGTCTGCTCCACAGGATAATAGGGACGTTCAAAGCTGTGTTTACGAGGCGTTTTCGACGCCGTTTTCAAATTCGTTTTCGACTGTCTGCGGAAAACAAGCTGATTTCGACAACCTGCTGGTTTCGTTCGGCATCAACGGCACGGACTCTGAAATCCGGTGTTATCCGATTGCCGAACAACTTGTGTGCGCTGGCTGCGCTGGGTGCTGATGACCACGACAAGGGAGTTACTGGAGACGCGCCTCGCTGCAGCGCAGAACTCCGCAATGGCAAAGGCGAGCAAATGCCGCCCTCCGAAATCCCGTGCTAAGTCCGCAGGCACCGCCACGAAAGAGAACTTGAATCCTCACGCTGTTGTGACTGCAACAGCAGACAAAAGAAGGATTCTTGTAGCGTGAGTTGTCCAGTATTATGAGTTGCATAAAGGTCTCCGATGTCCATTATATACTGAGCGAGTGCTGGGGACTCCTCTGAATCTGAGTCAGAGTCCATCATGGAGAGATCTGACGAAGAGGTGCTCGATGACGAAGAATTATGACCGTGTGAACTACTGGCCGAGTCACTAGATATATCCATGCCAGAGCCCTCAGAGGATGAGCTGGAATCTGAATGGTTATCATACCTATCCTCATCCTCCTGCAGTTGGCTTGCAATCTCGGCAATTATATCAGTGAAGAATCTGTTATGGATCTCGTCTGCAGCTTGCTGCCGCTCAGTTTGACGAGGCATGGTACAAGGTTAAGTAAATTCAAACTCAGCCATGCGTGAAAACGGTTTTCATTGTTTTTCCGACAGGGTGATCAAAGTTGAAACCTGTTTTCGGGCGATTCCGACGTTGAAAACGAATTTGAAAACAGCGTCGAAAACGCCTCGAAAACGCAGCTTTGAACGTCCCTAATAAACGATCAGTAGAATGTGTAGCTGATGGCACTGATCCAGGCTGACCCGGTACCGGACTGAAAGTGGTCTACGTTATCTTACTGCATGATAGTTAACCTTCAGAGACTAGCTTCGTTCCCGTTCCCATCTACTGACAAAACCCGTCTGAGCAGTCGTCAAATCACCATCAGCACATCACTGGTCCGACATTCTGTGGCGCCAGGGCTTAGGTACTGATAAACGCCTAGCGTCGCAACACGGATGCACGCAGGGGTTAACATGCATATGTATAGACCAAAGAAACGCATGTCCCTGGCCGCATGCGCGCACAACCAACCTGAGCGTGGAGGGTCGACCGGTCAGGATTCGAGTAGAACGGAATATATCGAGTACCCGTAAGTAGCGATAGAGTGTAGGGATGAATATATGCACGTGTTTTGCTATCGCGTGGAATTTATCCTGTGTTGACGGGACGACTCCAGGCTCTATGTTTGTTGGAGATGAGGCTTCGGTTTCGATTTCCTGTGCGATTTGGGGGCGATACTAACTTTGGTGTCGGTTGTGAGGAGCGCTGCTGTCTAGCGAGACTAGTTGTTGAGGGAAAGACACGGGTTAGCGATGTGAATCATATAGTACGATGTCACGCACCGATTCTTAGCCGCACTCTCGTCCGCTTGGACACGAGGTCGACACAAAGGCATTGGGGTGGGGGGCAATGGGCATCAGCTCAAAACCCCAAAACAAGCAAGAAAGCAAGAAAAAGGACCCAACACCATACACCAAGGCCAGCAGCATTATCAAAATAGCACTAATCTCCCACTCCCTATCCAACCTTGCGTTCTCCTGGTGTTCGAGGACCGAGGACCGAGTCTTCATCATACTCCACATGACAATGGACTGGCACATCGTCATTCCCCGCATGAATAGCTTGTTGAAGACTCACAAAACTTCTTGGTCTTCGAATAATCTCTGATGAAATGGGCGCATTCAAGAGTCTGCCGAGATATCTGTCCTACGATACGGCCCATAGACGAAATCTGGTGAAGCGTCTCATCTTCTGCCATGAAGCCATACACTTGACCCAACTTCTTGAGAAGGCTGAGTACCGCTTCGTCGCGATCCGCTTGAGACGATCTGTACGGGTAACCGCTGAGCAGGAAATAAGAATGAGAGCGAGACACAATTTGGCCAGTGCCATGTTTGCATATGGATGGACCTTGTATGGACAGGATCAGTTCTGTCCTGAACGAGAGGAAGGACCCGGAGGAGTTGAAAATATGTGTCCTGGAAATCATATTCAGCCTCGAGATCCGCTGGTGCATTTTGGGCTGCGAATGCTACAGATTTCACAGGTCCCGAAGGCGGATCCATGCGTTTTACAGCTTCTTTGGCATCCTGAAGGGTCGACTGAGGATCAACACCTTGTTGTTCCGCGCCAGAAGGGGCATCCTGAACCTGCGCGATCACCAGCATTTAGAGAGCAGAAACAGAAGGTGGAGTTTGAGCACTACCTCGAAATTTGGAGTCGATGGAGCACCTTCATGACCAGCGTTCAGGATAACAGGCTCGTGTCTGAGAGAATCCTTCGAGCGCTTTGTAATATCTCAGCCTTGTTGCAGTATCCTCGTCGACTCACGGGATGTCTTTTGGAGACGCCATTCTTAACCTTCGGTAGAAAGCGACGGATTTTGCCAGGGGGTTGACCCTGGATGAAGCACGCGTCTGTAATGAATTTCATGAACAAGTGATTTTCACGAGTAAGCCTCCACCAGCGATGACTTTGCTGGATCGGTGAATTTCTGGAGATTGCTTGTTTGAGGGCATCTCTGAAATGGCCGGTATGGGACAAAGTCTGGGCCAAAGTCCGGGCCAAAGTCTGGGCCACGGCGGGCTCTTCGGCACCTCCAAGCGGAGTACGAAAGTCCCAGTGTACGCTTAGCTGCTCGCTGGTGGCAACAGTGCCGAGCACATTATTATATAGGGACAAGCTGATACTATCACGCTTACATTTACTTATCACTTCTCTACTGGCGATTTACTTCGATGGATGTTGGGAACCTCTTTGCTGCCGTGCAGCAGTCGTCACATTAGCCTTAATGTTACTGCGCCTTCGACGGACCCTTCACCCACACCTGGCGATACAACAAACGAGTTTGGTGTTCTGGAGAATGGCGACGCACAAGTTGCAAAGGTATCGGGCGAAACAGCAACAAGACGACTGTCTGTCCGAGCTTCTCCGTCCATCAACTCCCGAATTCCAAAGCAAGTCTCTGGGCCTCTATCCTCTGGCGGTATCCCTCGAAAGTCCAATCGTGATTCGGTCTCATTCAGCGCTCTGCGCAAGGCGTCTACGGGCTCTATGGCCTCCACTGCCTCTGTAGCTCCTCCCCCCACACAGAGCCATGGAAGATGCTATGTGCGTTATAGCGAGATCAAGATCCTCGGGAGCTCCGTTAACGTTGAAGTGGCTCATCAGAGCGTTCCCGAAACCATGAAGGGAGGAGAAGCGATACAGGTGTGTGGGGGCATGATTCACCAAGCAGTTGGTATAAAGCGCGATGGAATATTCGAGGTCGTTGGTATCTCCACTCTGCGCAAATCTCATATAGAGTGCCCACGTAGTTGGCGAGGAGGGAAGACCGCTTCGGATGATTCTCGGGACAAGCTGTTAGTGCAGCACTATAATGCTCTATTGCCGCATGCAAGTTCTGCAAGTCCCTGTTGCACTCGAATGAAATCAACCATAGGCCATCTATATAGACTTCGTAAACAATGGACATTAAGGTAGTATGATAGATGATCTAATGACTTGAGTACGCGTCAAGAAAAGCAATATCTGCCTGTTGCAACGAAGACATCACGGCAACTATTACAAGGCACACAGTGGGCAGCGGGGGGAGTGTATGGCAAAGACAGCGGGCAGGCAGGCGTGAAAGGAAGCGGGCGGGCAAGAAAGCTGATGGGCGGGAAGGACGGCGGGCATGGCACGATCATAATGCAGTAATGTAGAGTTGAGGCGGAGCATGAATACAACAGTATTCTAGCAATGGCGGGCGGCGGGCGGCAGGCGCATAGGCGGGATCGCCAG
The DNA here is from genome assembly GCA_016584345.1 of Suillus ampliporus. Lineage (NCBI taxonomy): Eukaryota > Fungi > Basidiomycota > Agaricomycetes > Boletales > Suillaceae > Suillus > Suillus ampliporus. The sequence goes on from JABCPV010000196.1 coordinate 41,485, forward strand.
CGATGGGCGCATTTGCATGGTCGTTGCGAACGTTGTGCAGGATTTAAGCTCCGCTAGGTTTCACCGAGCTTGCCGAGACTTGCCTTTGGGTCCCATACTTGTCCCAGACTTTGGCCCGCACTTTAGCCCAGACTTTGGCCCAGGCCTTGTCCCATACCGGCCAAATCCCTGACTTTCTGCGGCTCATTACAGCTCTTTGCATAATTCTTTTACTTGGCTGTGGCAATTTGCCTTGGCCCTTGGCAAGTTGGGATAATAGTACACCGTAATAGTGTCACTCCACAGCACCTCGCCTTTTGAGAAGGGCGTACACTGCCTTTCATTCTGGAAACGACGTCGTGCGCGAACCGGTGCATTGTGCACAGGAACGGTGGTGACAGGAACCATAGCCACCTCCATTTTGATCATTTAAAAGGTCAAGGCATGAGCGCGCATGTCGAGTGGGCAATCAGCCAACTATACCCTAAGTCTCCGCTAGTACTACACCCACAATGCTTTCGTTCACTCTCTCTTCTGAACGTGTTCGCGACACTGTCATCACCAACGCACAAGGACAGGTTATTTACAAGACAAACACTCCATTCAGACTGGGCGTCCGCACTACGACAATTCAAAAAATCAAGCCAAATGACGACATGTCTATGCGGGACCAATTCGAGGTTATGGGAGAAATCGAATGGCACACATTTGCTTCCTCAAAGTTCCGTTTTGGTGGAACTGAAGTAGCGACGAAGGATTTCATTCCAAGGAGAGGCTGGCGGGGTCGGTAAGTACATAGTTTTCTTCTACGATTTCTAGGCGTCATGGTGAGATTCTGGCAGGAAACGCGTTTTCACTGGTCCAGACGGTTGCTCCTACCGCTGGGATCTCCAATTCAGAGTTGTTGTTGTCAGTGCACCTTCACTTCCTCTGCCGACACAGTACCTTGGTTCTGATAGTACGATTCCAGCTCTCGCGAGACGATGGGTCTCGAACTGAGGTTGCTCGTTTTCATAGGGCAACTCTCGGAATTATAGGAAGGAAACGCAAAGCCACGCTGGAAGTATCACCTGAAGTGGCTCATATGATGGACACTGTCATCATGACATTCATTTATGTCGAGAAGCTCAGGATGGACAAAGAACAGGCCTCAAGAAATGCCGCAGCCTCGGGGGGTGGTCCCTGAAATTAAGTGGGGTAGCTCAGGTACTGTATTTTAATCGATACCCTTTGATCATGATAACTAGCTTTTTCTTCCGCGAATACAATAATAAGTATGCGTGAGGATAACGAAATATTTGTTCTTCGAGATCAATCCGTGCAAATCGTAAGTCATGTCTGGGTAGTAAGTCTGTTTTGAGCATGATCACAGAAGGTCTGGTATAAGAGCCGTCAACTATTCCTTTGTGGGCCAGTGAGGTTCAGTGGTTACGTTGTCCTCGAGGTCTCGCTTCAGCTGTGGCTTAGATCCTATTAGTATGCCGTACTCCAGAGAGTAAGCCTGAGAGTAACTTAGCCGTCACAGCACTTTTCGTCATGATAATAATATGCATCAACGGCTGCACGCGACGAGTACTTAGTGGCGTCCAGACCAAGCCCATACATTACCATGTTCCACCTAGTATCACCATACCGTCGCTGATACTTATAGTACTGAAAGTTCTTTTGTGGAAGTATTTTTCATACGCAGAAACTTGAGAGGTGGATACTTGTTGCACAGCCGACTCCCCCTGACTGCACGCATTCTTGGCAGTACGTCCGACAGAGACCCCGATTAGGAAGTGTGTAGTTATAAGTTATTGATTCTTGCAAGTTGTATCCGCTGGTAGCAATTCTGGTTTTGTCGGAGGAGTATGCCACCGCCAACACCGACTCATGCCTCGTCTTGATTGGTTCAAGAATGGTTTCTCCCTTCCACTCTCTTACCGTCCCATCTCTCGACCTGCTCATCACCCGCTCACCATCTCCACTCCAGCATACTGACACCACACCCTCACTGTGCCCCGTCCATCTGGTAATGACTTGCCCCGTCTCCACCTCCCACAACCTCACTATCCCATCATCGCTTCCGCTCGCAATCGTTTTGTCGTTGGGAGACAATGCTATAGCGCACACCGCCGTCTCCCCGTCTCGCCACACGTCCCCAATCTGTCCGCCGCTCGCGGAAAGACCTTACCGGCGAAAGCTGTAGCAAATGAGTCCAGGGCGATTCATCAGCGTCAAAGGCCCTGAGCTTCTAAATAAGGTGGCTCCAGCTGCGCCTTTCTTCCATGGTTGCGACATTGCTAATGGGAGCGCAGTACGTGGTGAAAGTGAGAGAGCTGTGAGACAGGTCTTCTCTCGTGCTCGCGCCTCATCTCCCTGTGTGATCTTCTTCGACGAGCTAGATGCTCTTGTTCCTCGGAGAGACGAAAGCATGGTATGCACCCCCATTTTCCGCCCCAAACTTTATCTCATGCCTACTCCACAGTCAGAATCTTCCACGCGTGTAGTGAACACACTCCTTACAGAGCTAGACGGACTCGACTCCCGCAAATCCGTCTACGTCATCGCTGCAACAAATCGCCCCGACATGATCGACCCAGCTATGGTTCGTCCAGGGCGCCTCGACAAGCTCCTCTATGTTGACCTACCAAGCGCCGACGAGCGCGTCGAGATCGTGCGGACACTCGTACGCAAGGTGCCATTCGCGCTCACCGAACCAAAGCGCCGAGACAATCCTGCAATGCGCCGAGCACATCGTGCGGGACAAGTGCGATGGGTACAGCGGTGCGGATCTGGCAGCTGTCGTTCGGGAGGCAGGTGTCATTGCGCTTAAACGTGTCCTTGGTGCCCTTGACCAGATGGATGAGAGCGGAGGTTTGGTGGAGGATAGGCCGCGGGTGCTGGTCGTGTTGGAGGATTTTATGCGTGCTCAGGATAAGGTTGGTCCCAGCGTGTCTGCTGCACAGCGGAGGAAGTATGAAGCGCTGCGCAGTGCGAGCCAAGTTTGCTGGCCTTCCTGTGCGAACGGGAAAGGATGTTGATTAGACGTGGGTTATTCTCGGTATCAGCGTGATGATAATCGGATGTTGGGAAACATAAATAATTGGCATCCCTGCAACAAGCGTGATTCATTTGGCCGAGTACCGACATCATAACTTTGAAGCCTTATATTTGCTTCTAGGTACCGGTCCCATCTACTTGGTAAGGCGAAGTGGTGTAAGTCCTACCCGCGATACTGAAGCATGAGCTTTCAGTATCACTGCTTTTGGCGTAACGGTTAAGCGGGCGGCAGTCTGACCCACTTGTTGCAAGCGGGCGAGGTGGGGTCACGGATGAAGATACGGATATTAATCATGTGGCTCGTGATCACGTGCTTGCCTCATAGACGGGCTGGTCACCGGTTTAGACACGTAGTGGGACTCCAAGCAGGAGTCGGACTGAGCAGATTCTTAGGATAACGTGACCTCTGGCCAATCAGAACTGAGAAAACCACACTATTGACGCCGCTTGGTGCTTAGATGGGGAATGGAGGTAAGATGAGAAGTGGAATAGCGATGCGATGGCAGCTATAGTTACAAGGTGTAATCCTGATAAGTCAAGCCTACGAACCTGATTCCTATGTAACTTGCTTCCGCTAATAAATCCGTGTCTTTAATAATCAATACGGAACATCAAACAACTCAAATAAGTGCCATCTAAAGCACCCACTGATAACCTGAATAAATATCACGACGAAACTCGGAACAAAAAAGAAAGTTCTCTCGCTCCCTGCAGAGTACCCGATGAGCGTTAATCATAGCGAGCATCTCCCGTGTTACACACTACTGCTGGTCGACACATGCACACGCTCCTGGAAAGCAATCGAAGCCATGGCGGTTGCTGTATCGGAGTTGTCCACGAGCTCGGCGTGATATTCTCGAACGCCAAGGATCAGGCGTGGTCCCAGCACAGACATCTGTACGATCTGAAAAATCATAAAAAATCCGAGATCCGAGGGAAAATGGGTCCTAGGAAAATGTTGAGCTGGAATTGCATGGAGAGGTGAGCAAGAGATCGGCATACCACTGAGATCGGGCAAAAAAGATTATCGAGCTCGAGGGAAGAAATAATAAGAAAGCTAGCGGGCGGGAACTTCACCAGAATGGATAACCGCATTGACATCACAAACTCACCCATAAAGTAAACCACGTGAGTTTTGCTTAACACCATGAAACAGTCCCCAATAATCCCTCCTGCTGACTGTCGTCGCAGTTCACGCCAGTGTTTAATGGCAATCCAGACTGCGAGACACAGTGCGATGACCTCCCATGCGGTGGCGAGTACCCAACTGATGGAATACAGAAGCCTCGTATCTACCTCGAAGTTCATAAAGCACTCATGGGTGTCGGAGAGAACGAGCTCCTCTGGTATTCGTCAACGAGAATGATGCGCTTAAGTCTTTCATCCATAATTAAGCTTGCCCCCTGAACTATGCCACATTGATATTGCGGTGGATACTCCTTCGAAAACGTTGACAGTCAGGAAGATGACAACGAGAAGTATCAACACCTTTTCGGATCGTTGATACATGGCATGTAACCGAGTGATCATGATGACTTGTGCGATGATTCAGTTAAGTCAGTATCACTGAGGTATCGCAGCTAGGTAGCTCACCTCCCAGTATTGTATTTACGATAACACTCATCCAATCGAGTGTGGCGGACATAATCTGGCCTGACAAATCCAGTCAGTGATCAGCCTCAGAGGATCACACTCGAAACAAACTTACATCTGTGGCAGTCATTATATTGAACCAACAAGCTGGTCAAGAATATCACTCACCCCTGGATGGGAGTGCAGTTGATCGGAAATGCAGGCATCGAGGCAGAATACTCACCACATCTGTCACCGAGATTGTCGGAACACTGACTGTATGCAGCCAGTCAGAAGAAACAAACACGGTGAATGTCAGGAGGCATACCCAGAATGCTGAAGCTGATTGTCAGAAATGGTCAATTAGTACAGCCAATTGCTTAGCCTTCCACACATACACAACAAATATCATTCCAAGATAGCGCACCTAGAATATTTCAGTCAGCACAATTCACGAACCACACTTATGACACGAGCTACGTACACTGAAATATAGAACAGTCATGAGGGACCAGCGTTGCCTCTGTCGCAAATTAATTGTATATTCACGTCCTTCTGATGTAGGACTCGGCTCACCCAGACCAGTTCAACCTATAAGACCATTTTTAGCGACATGACTGACGTGGTAATGGCATCAGGCTACCTCTTGTCCGAATGTCAGTGCTGAAAATACCATAAGGATATCAGTGGCTCTTTATACTGTCTTGCTCACCCCAATCGTAGATCAGCCCAGTACAGGTGGCAACTGCAAAACCGCAGCCAAGGTTAGTCACCGTCATCATCCGGCTGTCTCTCCACGGACCTGCAAAATAGCTGGAGATACGATACGAATTGATGGAAGGCCACCAACTGGGATCATTTGAGACCAAGGTCATATTATTGGAGGATCGATTTAAGCGAGTGGCGAAGTTGGGGATGTATAGCGATTGCGTTCGTATTAAATATACCACCATCCAGCGCTTTTATCGCCAAAATGAGGATTATAGGGGTGATATCCGTCCCGGTCTTGATTGACCGAAGTCAATATTTTTGCATAGAAGTTTGGGAAAGTCACTCTGGCCCTTGATTGAATCAAAGTAAACGTCGGTCGTGAATCTGTAAAGCAGTGACACGGTAGAATGACAGAGCACCGGAAAAGATCGAATCGGAACTGTTCGCGATTTCGGCAACTTGTTTCCGCCAATTCCGGACATTCTCGCAATTTTCTTGCTACACATGCATCAGTTTGAAGGAGTATCCGAGTCATCGGTGAAACATGCAGTTCAAATGCAGTTCAGATAACTTATCTATAAATAACAGGCCTACACGTGGTACCATGGAATCAAAAGCCTGTCGTCTCAATGATTCTCGATAATCAACAGGCCATCGGAAAAATCCCCGTCTCGCAGTCTAAGGCCCATGGAGCATCACAGCTCCTCGATTGAAGGGCACTCAACAAGGTCACGGTCTGCAGAGATGTCAGGCATGAAACATATAGGAGGTCCACACGAAGCAAATAGACAACTCACTTGTAGTTAAACCTAGGTTGTCAGCACCCCCTTCAGCCACACCTCTCAAGGGCTAATCTTCATGGTCGTCCTCAGCATCTGTGGTCCTATGCACTCTCTCCCCTGTCAGCGTCTGGCTATATATAGTGTCACGAGGGTGCGAAAATAACAATGATAAGTATAAGGCCAGTGGGATTGTGATGAAACACGATGCAAAATGCACTACACTAAATCCATCATACAGTTGATGCATGGGCGTCAGTGTTTTGAATCACTGTGACTTGCATTGTTACGCACAAGGAACAAGTTGTTGGTATGACATTTCGGAGTCGATTCAATTATATTGTTCCGGTGTTCGTTGTGTAGGGATGACATAATGAGGCTCGCTGGGAGAGTATTTGCTAGCGGCGTCGGTAAGGACAGCGCTTAACGTGTGTTTTGATGAAGCGATTGAGCTTTGGAACTCGACTGACCAGCTCGTCTATGAGGCAACTTGCAAGCCGGAGTCGGACTGGATTTACTGAGCAGATTCTTAGGATAACGTGACCTCTGGCCAATCAGAACGGAGATAACCACACCTCAATTTCACTATTGACGCCACTTGCCTAAACCCGCTACTCCTACTGTATAGATCATTGTGGGGGAAGAAGAGAGCTTATGTTCATGCACAGCACAGCCATCACCATCACCCTCGACTGCCCTCCTCACGCATACCCACCTCTCTGAGTCGATGTTACCTGCATCTGTCAGGTATCAGACCCACTCATCTCCTTCGCAAGACACACTGGCTGGCCCAGCCATACGTCCTCCCATCTTTACCAGCTTTTGATTCACGTCGATCCTCTATGGATCTCCACTCTTCGTTCGACCTTCAACTTCAATATTCTCTGACGCGTCTTTCGATCTTCTGAATGACAGGATCTCATTCTTCGCTTCTACAATTGACGCCGATGATTTCGACATGCAAGCCGAGGAAGAGATGATGGAAGCCCTCGCTAAACGAATTAAGGAGAAGGATGCAGAGATATGTCACTGCCTTTCCAGGTGAGTCGTGTTGGCTTGTTAGATGTGTTCGATATCTAAGCCTCACTACAGCACCACGATCTGGCCCTAGCCAAACGCGACAGCCATCGTTTCATGTCGTTGTTGCGAATCGTACGGTCATATCTTTGAGATAAACTTCCCTCTTTTCATGTTATTGTATCAGCTCCCCCCGCAACCATAAGATCCACCACAAGGCAGAGCAGTGTCTGTCCGGGAATGTAGTTATAATCCCCCTCTCCGAGGCCATCCATATTGTCACACCTGAGGATGAGGTCTCTGAGTCGCTGAAGCCGTCCGCGCCTTTATCCACGATTGACACCACCTAGGGTTTCGCAGGCATTCATTGCACCAGTCCCCGTAGCCCCAGTACATGCCCTCTGCGTCGGAAAGCGGCCCCCAAGGCACATGACAAGACAATCTCCACGTCTGGTGCGGGGTCGTCATCTACTGGAATCAGCATGAGCGCGGAGGAGCAGGTGGTATCAGCTGTCCCCCATCCCGCTACACAAACCAGTCCTAACGGGGGTGCGCCGTCCTTCCGGACTTATGGCTGCGGACCTTGAGGAGAATATGTTGTGCAAGCCCGAAGAGGGTGTGCGCCCTACACTTGGTGTGAAGGGCAACCTCACAAGGGTCCTCGGTCTGCGCACAAAGGCTACCAAGCTTCCCCGTCTACCGATTGAGACGTGCCTGCCCTCCCAATCCGCACAGACCTCAAAGCCGTACTGCATCTAATCCTGCTGCTGGATCAAAGAGCCTGCGTCCGCCATCGCACTATGCGACTGTGGACACGGCTTCAGTGTGGCCCCGTCCCATAGGCGGAACGCTACCTGCATCCAGGCTTCCAACGCCTATATTTAGCGCGCCGAAGTCAAAACTGCTCACCATGACCGGCAGTTCGAGCACGATCGGGAGGAGTGCCACTATCCAAAGGGTTTAAGAGGCAATGTAAAGGAAAACGAAAAAATTGAGGGGTGAAAACACGCATGGGACGGAATTTCACGTATGTCACTGTCGACCGAGCATGTTATCGTTGTATTTGTTGTTGCAGCATTTTTTTTCTGATTTTTTCGTCTCCCGCTTTTGTTTTGCATGTGATTATGCCTCTTCTTTCATGTCACGCACAATGTGTGCACATCAGCAGGAGTTGTAGATACCCATCTTAGCATGGCGGTTATGTGCGTGTTGGAATTCGAGCTCCCCACTTAGCAAGACATGGCACGACTGGATACAGTCCTTAGCCTCGTTTGAAGTCGCGGTATCATGCAGACTTTGCTAGTGGGCAACTGACAAGCCCATGGCACGGTTGTGTATAATACAGGAGTCGCACCCATCTGCAGAAACCTTGCTCTCACAAGCACGATGAGTTGCATATCGTCATTTGGAGTCAGTAATTATAAGTACAAACCCAAACTCAGATTCGATGTCGCCTAGGCAGATAAATAGAAAGAAGACAGTCATTCTAGAGATTCGATCGTAGGTATAGAAATCGTTCCGTCAAAAACAATAAATCAATCGTACGTATGGAATAGATGTAGTATCTTGTATCAGACATCACAAATCAATTTCTGGAATAAGATCTTCGTTAACAAGGGCTGGAAGTATTGATATGAATAACTGCGAGGGATAAGAAAAGCTAAAGAACTCACTCGGCTCTACAACTCTGCCATTGTCGTCCATGTGCCATGCGGCTCAAATCGAGCTCGACACTTCCTCTTGGCATAATCATAGCAGTGTAAGGTGTATAGAATGGCACTCGGGATGCGGGCGGTACCCAAAAAAGGAGCCGACTACCGGGTCCTACCATCCATCCGTCATCCGTCAACAAAAAGGAGGTTGACCTTCTGTCATTAGGGGACGTGCCCTCAATGAGCTCAGCAGCGTTGTGCAGCGCGTGGGTGGTGTTGGATGAGAAGTGAATGAAGTCGGTGTTTGAAGGATGGGTTGGTAGTAAAGTACTGTGCTCGCTGGGAGGCGTGGTATGAAGTATGTGGAGGGAGGCTGCTGAACACTGTTTCTCTGCGTGGTCCTGTAATACCTGTCCATTTGCTGCAAACCAGACCCGGACAGTGTTATCGTGCGATCCAGTGACGATGCGAGTTCCATCAGGCGAGAACAAGACTGAGCTAACACAATCAGTGTGGCCCCGCAAGGGCTCACCAACTGGCTGCCCCGTCGCTGCATCCCACAGCCGGACAGTCTTATCGTCCGAACCAGTGACAATGCGAGTTCGATCGGGCGAGAACGATACTGAGTTAACACAATCAGTGTGGCCCCGCAAGGGCTCACCGATTGACTGCCCCGTCGCTGCATCCCATAGCTGGACAGTGAAATCGGAAGAACCAGTGATGATGCGAGTTCCATCAGGTGAGAACGTGACTGAGTTAACGCACTGAGTGTGGCCCCGCAAGGGCTCACCGACTGGCTGCCCCGTCACTGCATCCCACAGCCAGACAGTGGTATCGTCTGAACCAGTGATGATGCGAGTTCCATCAGGCGAGAACGAGACTGACTTGACCCAATTAGTGTGGCCCCGCAAGGGCTCACCAACTGGCTGCCCCATCGCTGCATCCCACAGCCGGACAGTCTTATCGTTTGAACCAGTGATGATGCGAGTTCCATCGGGCGAGAACGAGACTGAGTTAACCGAATGTGTGTGGCCCCGCAAGGGCTCACCGACTGGCTGCCCCGTCGCTGCATCCCACAGCCGGACAGTGGTATCGTCCGAACCAGTGACGATGCGAGTTCCATCGGGCGAGAATGAAACTGAGTTAACCCAACCAGTGTGGCCCCACAAGGGCTCACCAACTGGCTGCCCCGTCGCTGCATCCCACAGCCGGACAGTGTTATCGTTTGAACCAGTGACAATGCGAGTTCCATCGGGCGAGAACGAGACTGAGTTAACCCAATCAGTGTGGCCCCGCAAGGGCTCACCAACTGGCTGTCCCGTCACTGCATCCCACAGCCGGACAGTGTTATCGGAAGAACCAGTGACAATGCGAGTTCCGTTGGGCGAGAACGAGACTGAGTTAACGCACTGAGTGTGGCCCCGCAAGGGCTCACCGACTGGCTGCCCCATCGCTGCATCCCACAGCCGGACAGTGGTATCGGAAGAACCAGTGATGATGCGAGTTCCATCGGGCGAGAACGAGACTGACTTAACACAATCAGTGTGGCCCCGCAAGGGCTCACCGATTGGCTGCCCCGTCGCTGCATCCCACAGCCGGACAGTGGAATCATTTGAACCAGTGACAATGCGAGTTCCATCGGGCAAGAACGAGACTGAGTTAACCGAATGTGTGTGGCCCCGCAAGGGCTCACCAACTGGCTGCCCCGTCGCTGCATCCCACAGCCGGACAGTCTTATCATTTGAACCAGTGACAATGCGAGTTCCATCAGGCGAGAACGAGACTGAGTAAACCCAATTAGTGTGGCCCCGCAAGGGCTCACCGACTGGCCGCCCCGTCGCTGCATCCCACAGCCGGACAGTGTTATCGGAAGAACCAGTGACAATGCGAGTTCCATCTGGCGAGAACGAGACTGAGTTAACCGGATAAGTGTGGCCCCGCAAGGGCTCACTGACTGGCTGCCCCGTTGCTGCATCCCACAGCCGGACAGTCTTATCGTCCGAACCAGTGACAATGCGAGTTCCATCGGGCGAGAACGAGACTGAGGTAACCGCACTAGTGTGCCCGCTCAGCACAGTCTGAACAGCCGTCCAGTTCAAATCACGTCCGGATGCCAGACAAAGAGTATTAGGAAATCTTGCACCAAACTTTCTAGATATTGCACAGTTGATGGGTGAGAATGGCAGTGCTGAGATATATAGATGTGGCGTGCTGCGCAAAATCATGCCGCTAAAGACTTGAATAAATCTCTGCACGTCCATTGCAGTGGATGACACATCTTTGTATCTGCCATCGCCCTGCAGAATGTGCATGAGCGTGCCATATTACACCCTCCGGTAACGATCTGCTCACCTTCAGCCACTGAGAAATGAGCGGAAGCGCCGCAACTGCACCGCTGAGTGCCTTGGTAAGGCCGAGTACTTCCAGCCAGAAGAGCAGCCGCTCGTGGTCAAAGAACAATTTTACTTCCTCCGCGAGCTTCATGTCGAAGTCTGTTGTTCGTACGTGTGCAGGCCAAAATCGACAGGCGTAGGATAGGTGTGGGGGAATGCATCTTTCAACTTCTTCTCCCAGCCCGCGAACTTCGCAATTGGGAAGGTACGACGATTTGATGCCACAAATATTGAAAGAAAGTTCGCGTTCCATCACTCCAAGTGACGCAAAAGCAAGGTCGCATTGTGACTTTGACACGTCGACAAAAAACTCCCCGCTGAAAGATGGGTCCGTCAGGAAATCGCGAAAGGATGCGTGAAGGGGTCGGATGGGGATGGATGAGTCGGTGGTGCCGCTGAGCAGGGATCCCAAGTATTTCACTATGTCTTCCACTTCATAATGCTCGCTTTCGTCCCGAAAGTGGTCCCGCATGGCATTCAACGAATTTAAAGGGAGGGGTTCTGCTGCGCCAAGGATTTGTCCCATCACGGAACGAAATGTCACTAGCTGTTGGTCCTGAAACATGGCATTTATAGATCTATCCTGTCGCATGGTCTCTGTCAAAATGAAGCTATACATATCATACAACAATGTTTCCCGCTTGGCAGGATCGCGGGATACCACAGCATCGAAGCACTTGTTTCGAGATAAGCCAGGAGGGGGTGATTTGATGATTTCGCAAGCAAGACGCGCCCACTCGAAAAGGCCCTCAGCTTTCTCAGCCAGCGCTGCAAACTCCTTCGACCCAAAATGTGGGAGCCCAGCCAGCATCTTGGCTATGTAAGTGTAGATGTCGCGCTCTGCGGTGTCTCGTGGAATGTTGTCCATGGACATCCGTTTAATATGCTGAGCACCTGCAAGCTCATCTTCGATGTCGCGGAGCGGGCGAGAAGTAACGATGATCCGGAAGTTTTTTGGGAGTTCTGTGATCTGGGGAACGGCTGGGTCCTGGATTTTACCAGCAAGAATGCGAAGAATGTCGCCTCGTGTCTTGACTGATTTGCCACTTTCGTCCAGTGCGTCAATCACGATCACGACAGGGCCCGCAGTTGGCTCGGAGAGCTTCCCTAGCGGCTTCATAAGAAGCTTCTGCCACTGCTGGAAAACATCCGCTGTAGTCTTCAGCGAAGTTGCATTTTGAACTGCATCCGCCAACGCTCGTCTCATCTCCGGATGACGGTCAGCCAGGTCGCGCGCGATCGTGGAGAATATCTTTTCGTGCAGATGGTCTTCGTCTCTGTTCCGGTCGAAGCAGTAACACGAACCAAGCCCCCCGACGTCGATGAACGAGCTAGCGATCGTGTGAGCGATGGCTGATTTACCCGTCCCAGCGGGGCCAGATAACCATAGCACACGCGGAACATCATCTCCACTCTCATTGATCCATCCCATGATCTCGGACAGAATTTCTGTGCGGGTTTCTGCCAGGCATCGCTTCCCGGTATTATGTCCTGCGCGCTCTGCATAAGCCACACCATTGAGGTTCAGTTCGTCGCCTGAAGATGTATGAATCCATGTTCAATCAGACGCAGGTGCAAATCCTTACCCGTGCGATGAACGAAGATGTCCACGTCCCGAAGAGCTTGGTCCCGGAAGTTTTGCATGAGCTCATCCAAGACCTTACTGTACTCTAGAATCGTCTTATCTGTTTCCGATACGACATTCTTTCCGGCTCTCTTCCCTATGATAATGGTAGAACGATAAGAATGTGCAAAGCGTGATACTTTGTTGAAGACTCACAAAAGTTCTTGGTCTCCGAATAATCTCTGATGAAATGGGCGCATTCAAGAGTCTGTTGAGAGATCTGTCCAACTATACGGCCCATAGACGAAATCTGGAGAAGTGTCTTGTCTTCTGCCATGAAGCCGTAAACTTGACCCAACTTCTTGAGAAGACTGAGTACTGCTTCGTCGCGATCCGCTTGAGCGATCACGATCTACACGGGTGACCGCTGAGCACGAGACAGAAATGAGAGTGAGACCAAACATACTTTCGATGCACAAGACAACACGCCCAGTGCCATCTTTGCATAGGGATGCACCTAGTATGGAATAGGATTAGTTCGGTCCTGAACGAGAGGAAGGGCCCATACATCCGCGAGCTTCTCGATGACAGAGTTGAATATCCTCAGGGGTTGAAGATATGTGTCCTGGAAATCATATGCATCCTCGAGATCCGCTGGTGCATTTTTGGCTGCGGATGCTACAGATTTCACAGGTCCCGAAGGAGGATTCATGCGTTTTACAGCTCCTTTGGCATCCTGAAGTGCCGATTGAGGATCAGCATCTTGTTCCACGCCAGAAGGGGCATCCTGAACCTGCGGAACCGCCAACATTTAGAGAGAGAGCAGACACAGAAAGGGAAGCTTGAGCACTACCTCGAAATTCGGGGTGGATGAAGCACCTTCATGACCGGCGTTCTCGATCAGAGGGTCGGGTCTGCGAGAATCCTTCGAGCGCTTTTGTAATATTTCAGCCTTAGTACAATATACGTAACTCAGTATCGTCTTCGACTCACGGAAATTCTTTTATTTACGCCATCTTTGAGTGTCCCTAGAAGTTGACCAAATTTGCTAGGGGGTCGGCGCTGGATGAAACATGCATCTGTAATGAATGTCATGATGCTCATGAGTGACATACCGAGCCTTCGCCAGCGATGGCCTCGCTGGATCTGTGAGTTTCTGTAGATCGTTTCTTTTGTCTCCGAGTCATTGACGTTGAGGATCAATCTGAGGGAAGTAGGAAGTACTGAGTAGTTGGCGGGTCCTACGTCGTTTAAATCACATCAGGCCGCATCATAGCCTCGAGGCAATATTTGGTGCAGTGTTGACTTCGAGCGTCAATTAATAATACTTCGGTTCCCAAATCTAAGAATGTTTCCAGGGTAGGCCACCAGGCATTCCATTGCTAGCCTTATCGTATACCTCGGATCCAAGTCGCTATCGTCTCGCAGTTGCTATGTACTCTTCGTCACCCGTTCGCATTCGCTGTGTTTTGCGCATGCACGAATGAACCAGCTCGCCTGTCTTGCTATACCAGATTATTGCAAGTTGTATCCGCTCGTAGCAGGTTACCGCCACCACCAACTTGCTCATGCCTCGTCCCGATTGATCATGTCTCTCGACCCGCTCACCATCTCCACTCCAGCATGTCTATGTCCTTTTGCGAGCCTCGGATCCATTCCTACATTCTACACCACCAAGTCCTTTTGACGCGTTCTGTTAATTGTCGTGCACATATCTTTTTCCACGCACACATTACATGCATCCCTTAGGATGTGCATACATCTTCCTTCACTCAGACATTCATCTCTCCCTTCAACCTTATCCCAAACCCAACTAACCCAAGCCCAGCTCGACCAAGCCCTCTCCTACAAACGCTTCCTCGAACGCACGCAAGCAGTGCATCCCGGGTCTATCACCTCCAAGCCCAGCGCGCCCAGCTGGGTTTCCAGTCTCCGACGTCTTTGCAACATCCGGATGGAGGCGAGTATTGTGTTTGTCGTGGGAGTCACTTGGGGGTAACTTCTGATCCATTGAAGTCGGTTGCTTCAGAGCCGCCTATATCGTCCTCCGCGGATGTTTCGACTTCGTCTAAGCGGTTTGAAGCCCGGGACTTGTGTGTGCTCAAAGCATGGAACCACGAAATCGTTGAAATACGGCACAAGATCTCTCTCTTTGGATCACTGAAGACGCTGGATGTAAGTGGTGACCATGTTCCCCCGTGATAGATGATACTTATATGTGGTCCATTGCAAGTTCCATTAAAACAGGATGACTCTCCTACCTGATACCTCTGCCGACCTTACGACTTTAACCACCCTCATAATTCCCTCGCCGCGCTGCCTTCAAAGATCTTCGCCTTGCACAATCTCACGGTAATGAACACCCTCAGCAAGCTCTCCTTTGGCACCCCCTTCTCGAATTCTTCCTCACGCAATGCGCGAAATGACACTTTCGGTTCGGGATCTTCTTTGCTCCTGTCATCACAAGAGCCTCATCACAAGAGCCCCGCTTTTTCATCCTGGACGTAAACTCACCGCTTCCACCATAGACCACACAAATTTCCCTCCATTGCTGACTTTTCCGCGAACCTCCTCGTTTTGGGAGACTCTAACTCTCCACCTATTGAAAAGATGTATGCATGCCACTGGAACTTCCTCCAGCTAGGGTAATTACCTCTCTGATCTCGTGCGTTCATATGATGGAGTTCGAGGATTTCCCCCGTTTAATGGCCATATGTCGACAAAAGTATTGTCTGTGCCTCATCGATGCTCTTCTGACGGAATGGCAGAGAATGGGCGCTGTATATGTAAGTGAACCCTTCATTTCCCCGTTCCGACCTTAAGCTCACTGTTATTTCGGTCGTTGACCACTTCCCTTGTGCATGGTGTTTGTATGTAGGTGTCACCAAGGTATTACTATTATGCTTTTCTCTGATGGGCATATGAAGTTGAGAAGAGTCTCTGTAGTAAACGGAAAATGACATTCGTTCTTGTATGGACTGCACCGAACTACTTCAGAAGCAGCGACTAGTAATCGCTCCAATCAGATTGACTGCATAATCGAGCAAGATTCAGTAGTTGATGCCAGAGAGTCACTACTTGACTGACATGCGAGATAGCTTTCGCTCTTCTCACTGCTATCTGCATCTAGGTCCAATTCATCAGTGTCGTGCTGTCAGGCATGATGATATAGTTTCAAACCAAGTAATTTTACTTACTACACGACGGTTCTTGCGAGTCCATTCTCCCGTTGATCAGGATATATCCTACATATCTTCTTGCCAAGTGAGTCGTTCTTAGCAGTAAAAGAAGAGATGACCGATAACTCGTTCAGCTTCATTGCTCGGGAATCCTACCTTCAGCCATAGACAATCCACGAAACCGAGATCTCCAAAATCAGTTCGAAACATTTCATGCAGGAGGTTTATGTGGACTTGGATTCACATTCGCCATCAGACACGAGATCTGGGCCCATCAGGACACACTGGTAATGAAATGTGGGGGAGGTTCCGATTCGCTTCTATCGAAAGCGTCCTCAAAATGAGTCAGGTTTTGATTTAGTGTTACTTACATCTATACATAATGCACTAGATGGCGTCGCGTCAAGGGTCTATCATCTTCAATCCTGCATTATTGAAATAAGAGAGCCTCCCCCTTGTTCCATTGAACCCGAGCAACTGCCAGGGAAGGAAGGAATTCTCCACATAAGAACTGAGTTCAACGAATCGCAAGAATCAAGGTGGATTGTGAATATGCCAAACCGTGGCGACCACTTTCGTTCCAACACCATGCTCCTCGGGCGAACCCATTGAAAGTAGGGCCAACAATTAATACCAATGTGTGGTAGAGTGGATACAGGTCCCTTTTCTGCAGGGACTGTAGTCCTAAGATACAAAACTCCGGAAGTCAGTATTTTTGAACCCTTACTTTCAATCTTCTAGACACCGATTTTACTTCCCACTGTGTTTCGTTCTACAAGCGGAACCATGAAGAATTGATGGCGCTGGAGAGAAGTTCAGACGGCTCCTCGACATAACGCCAAAGTACTTACTTACAGGTTTTTGCTTACCGTAAGCAAATGGGCGTTTGACATTTCTCGGGTTTCTCCATCGCACACCTCTTGCTCCAAAATGCCCTTCAACCATTCCTTCGCAATGATGGTGATTAACGCGGACTCAGCGCTCAGAGACGAGCGACTATCAGAGAGTGTCGAAAACGAAGATGGTTCATTGGTACTAGTATCTGTAAGAAGTGTTGGGTCAGCATCAGAACAATTGAGTCATTGACAGAACCTGACGAACAAAACTCAATACAAGAACAAACCCTGTTACAAAAGCTCGCTGTGCAGTCCTGAACCATCACAGAGGCGATGGCATTGTTCAGGTCGCCTATTCCATCTAGCGCTGGAATGTTGTGGTTGTCATTGTGCTTGGTTCTACTAGTGGTCAAATTGGTGTAAGGGAGGGCGGAGACAACAACATGTGACCGTGTATGTAACTGCAGTGTGCTAGTTGTTCACTTGTTTCCTAGGCCAGGCCAGTTCGAATTACCTCGTGCATGATTGCGCGGAACTTGGCTGTGTGAACAGTCCGTCGTTCGAAGAGTATTTACCACGTATTTACGCTAGAGTGCGAGAAAGGACTTGCGCCCGAATCTCTCGACGAGGAGATCACAATATTTGCACGTGGTGGATCAGCTCATACGACGACAGACATTTGTATATGGATATCGGGAAATAGCCTGGTTTCCTCATCGAACGTCAAGTCAAACCCTAGGGCCTACATGTTACAGCCAAGTGGTAAAAGTAATTATACCGTTTCCCCCGGTTCTGCCAGCAGGATTGCCCTCCAAAGTCCTCCTACTTCCACGTTGGGTCATGGATTCGAGTCCCTCGAGATCTAGACGTGGCACTAATAGAATGTGTGTGCTTTGCAAATGCATTTCAAGCGGGTCCCTGCTCAGGTTTCCGTCAGCATCATTGTACTTTGAAAGGGGGTATACACGTCGGAGGTGCTGTTCAACGGCCTTCCTTGGTTGCTAGGTGCATGAACTACGAGACTGCCAGCAGTGTCATATTCACACCCGGGTACAGGCGACCATCTTCAGGGTAGCTACGATTGGCATACGGCACTTAAAAGCGTCATTCATAACTTGAATGCACCGTGACTTACGATGAGTTCTCTCCAACCCTTCCTTGCGCTCCTCCCATCAGCTATGCTGCAGCCATCTAATCTGTACATCTCTGACAACATGCAGCTCGTCCTCCGTGCTGCCGCTTGTCTTGTGATAATAGGAGTAATCGCTCGGGTTTACCTTCCTAAATTAAAGAGCGGCCTTCCTCTCCCACCATCCCCTCCCACTCGGAGATTTCGTGGGCACATCCTGCCGCCTCGCAAGTAAAGTTTCATAGTTGACTCATTTATGTTAACGCTGATGGTGTCTTATCCCCGATCAGCTCACATCTCACTGTAGGGGCATGGATTGAAGAACACGGTCCTCTAATCACCATTCGGTCGCGACTTGAGAACACTGTGATTATCGGCCGTTATAAAGTTAATCCCCCCACGCCGAGTTGTCATTTCTAGGCTCAATATTCTGTTGCAGGCCGCGGTGGATATCATGGAGGATCAGGGAAAATCGGTAGCTGATCGTCCTCGCATGGTTGCTGCTGCAGAAATTTTTCGGGGCGGATTGAGCTTAGGTTTTCAACCCTTTGGAGACAGGACGCGTCGCTTGCGCAAGTCAGTAGTCCGCCATACTTTCCCCTATCCTATCTTACTTTTCAACGTGATGCAGAGCGATTCATACGCATTTACAGCCAAAGGCAGCGGAGGCCTATGAGCCCTTGCAGATTTCACACGCGAAGGACACTGTCCTCCACATCCTTGATGATCCATACAACTTCCAGAACCATGTACAAACGTAAGCACTGTCGGTCATGATAGCACATTGCTCACGTGTGTTTTGAAGTTTTGCTGCGACGACGATTATGAAAATTACATATGGGAAGGCAACGCCCACGTCTGCGACCGATCCTGAAGTCATTGAGATTGGCCAAATCATGAAGAAGACTGGTGAATTGCTCCGCCCTGGTGTTTACCTAGTGGATTCGATCCCTTGGCTCAAATATCTTCCTTGGTATGCCCGAGACTTAAGACAGTGGTTTAAGAGGGGCCTGAAACTCGATATGGGTCACCTGAACCGCGTGAAAGAGCAAATGGTATGCATTGCCTTGCCAATTCTTGCATACAATGTTTGAGTTGTTCCACAACAGAGCAATGCAGACATTGGCCCTTCGTTCGTGAAATATTTGCTAGAAAGTGGCGATCTCTATGGCTTGACAGAGGTTGAGAAGGCCTCTCTTGCTGGTTCCTTTTTTGGAGCTGCAACCTCTACGGTGAGGTGTTGTCCTGTTGTCTCTGAAGATGTGGCTGAAATCAGGTGAAAGACTACTGTAGCGGTGTGCACGGTGCTCATGGCAGCTGCTTATTTCCCGGAGGAGCAAGCTATAGTCCAGGCCGAGCTCGATGCAATCGTCGGGAGGCACCGAGGTAGCTCGATCCCCTATTACAGTTCTATAAATTCAATGGTTTCTGCACTAAAGCGCCGACATTCGCCGACCAAGAATCTCTTCCTCACATGCACGCCTTCATTTCTGAGGCGTTGAGATGGAGACCCGTGGTTCCCATGGGTGGGCACTTCCGTTTCGGTTTTGTCCTCGAAATTTACAACATCCACACCGCAGGATTGGCTCACCGAACAACCAAAGACGTGATTTGGGCAAGTAGCGTCCCAAAAACCTATCGTGCAAATGATGATCTGGCATCAGGAAAATTATTGTATTCCAGCGGGGACGACGGTATTCGGAAATCATTGGTAAGCATCGCACTTCAATATACGACGGAACTAATGGTTATTGCCTTAGGGCCATTTCACGAGATCCAGAAGTCTACCCTGAGCCTGACGCGTTCAAGCCTCAGCGCTGGATTGATGATCAAGGTCGCGTGAGAGTCGATCTAAGAAATTTCATCTACGGATTTGGTCGGCGGTATGCACCGACTTTCAGTTATTCGTTCTTTGAATGACATTCCTTCCAGAGTATGCCCCGGTCAACATCTCGCGGATAGGTGAAGCTATCCTTCCACACACGTTGTCTTCCTAGCTCACTTCGACCAATACAGATCGGTGTTCATCAACTCGGTCCTTATTCTTTGGGCCTTCCGAGTGACTCTGGATACTACGAAGTCGTCGGATAACATGGGGTTCATGAACGGGGAGATCTATAAACGGCCGTGCCCAATTGAGTTCGAGGCAAGGATTCCGGAGACGGACGTCAGGCGTATGATGCAGAATGATCCTGAAGCTGCATGAGAACCCTTGACGCTTGAATTCGTGGTATCAGGCCTTGTCACAATCATGAATTGTGTATTATAATCAAGTTCCTTGCCTGCTCCGCAGGAGAATAAACGATCAGTAGAATGTGTAGCTGATGGCACTGATCCAGACTGACCTGGTACCGGACTGAAAGTGGTCTACGTTATCTTATTGCATGATAGTTAACCTTCAACGACTAACCTTCGTTCCCGTTCCCATCTACTGACAAAACCCGTCTGAGCAGTCGTCAAATCACCATCAGCACATCACTCATCCGACATTCTGTGGCGCCGGGGCTTAGGTACTGATAAACGGCCAGCGTCGCAACACGGATGCACGCAGGGGTTAACATGCATATGTATAGACCAAAGAAACGCATGTCCCTCGCCGCATGCGCGTACAACCAACCTGAGCGTGGAGAGTCGACCGGTCAGGATTCAAGTAGAATGGGATATATTGAGTACCCGTAAGTAGCGATAGAGTGTAGGGATGAATATATGCACGTGTTTTGATATCGCGTGAAATAATGAGGGTTTATCCTGTGTTGACGGGACGGCTCCAGGCTCTATGTTTGTTGGAGATGAGGCGTCGGTTTCGGTTTTCGATTTCCTGTGCGACTCTAACATCGGTGTCGGTTATGAGGAGCGCTGCTGTAGTTGCAGGCGTGTCTAGCGAGACTAGTTGAGGGAAAGACGCGGGTTAGCGATGTGAATCATATAGTACGATGTCACGCACCGATTCTTAGCCGCACTCTCGTCAGCTTGAGCACGAGGTCGACACAAAGGCATTGGGGGGGGGGGCAATGGGCATCAGCTCAAAACCCCAAAACAAAGAAGAAAGTAAGAAGAAGGACTCAACACCATACACCAAGGCCAGCATCATTATCCGATCTGTACAGGTAACCTCTGAGCAGGAGATAGGAATGAGAGCGAGACGCAACATACCTTCGATGCACAAGACAACACGCCCAGTGCCACCTTTGCATATGGAATGGACCTGGTATGGACAAAATCAGTTCTGTCCTGAACGAGAGGACCCGTACATCCGTGATCTTCTCGATAACAAAGTCGAATATCCTGAGGGGTTAAAGATATGTGTCCTGGAAACCATATGCAGCCTCGAGATCCGCTGGGCTGCGGATGCTACAGATTTCACAGGTCCCAAAGGCGGATTCATGTGTTCTACAGCTTCTTTGGCACCCTGAAGTGCCGATTGAGGATCAGCGCCTTGTTGTTCCGCGCCAGAAGGGGCATCCTGAACCTGCGCGGTCACCAGTATTTGGAGAGCGGGAACGGAAAGTAGAGTTTAAGATTTGGAGTCGATGGAGCACCTTCATGACCAGCGTTCAGGATAACAGGCTCGCGTCTGGGAAAATCCTTCGAGCGCTTTTGTAATATCTCGGCCCTATTGCAATATAACTCCGTATCCTCGTCGACTCACGGGATGTCTTTTGGAAACGCCATTCTTAACCTTCCATAGAAAGCGACGGATTTTGTCAGGGGGTTGACCCTGGATGAAGCACGCGTCTGTAATGAATTTCATGAACAAGTGATCTTCACGAGTAAGCCTTCACCAGCGATGACTTTGCTGGATCTGTGGATTGCTTGTTTCGGCTCATTAATATTGACGTCGAGGATCAATCTGAGGGACGTAGGAAGTTCGACGTCGTTTAAATAACTTTGTAGAGTCGTAAAGTGCGAAGCTCCTGCTGAACGAGTTCGAAGGGGAATAGAGTAGATCACGACGATAGGACATCCTATATACAAGGTCCAGTGGCTCGAGTCCAAAGGGGAACATCTGCGAATCAAAGAGAATGCGTAAGGCGAGGGACAAATGTCAACGGTGAAATCGATGACGAAGACATACGCGTGTCTGGCACGAAGTGAATATGCGAAAGTATGAAAATGTGAAGGCGTGACATGAAACTCACTGCACCACACCCCGTCGCGTACGGGAGGACGAGTGAGCGGGCGTACGGGAATGGTACTCCTTACAACTGTTACTTGTCAGGCCATCATTCAACAATACATGTACTCACTGACCTCACCTTCAAGCTTTCACTTCTCTCCGTTCAATAAAAATTCCAGTCTACGGCAGATACGGACGGACATGGTTGTTGGAGTACATGGACAAACAGATAACAATACACGAGAACTGAAAGCATATATGTAATAAATAGTTGACCTTGTGCTGCATGCGTATTTAATTAACATCGGTGGTTGGAGAGGCACTGAGAGGAGGGGTTGTGACTGCATGGCTGCTGTCGTGGATATCAGGCTGAGTTTGTGATGTCGAAGCCTGGGCTTGGCCTTGCTGTTGCTATTGCTGTGCTGGCTGCAGAGAAATCATTGAACCACGGCGATTGGAAACGCAAGGGAAGAAAGACATACCTCACGAGGACCGGTGTTGGAGTGAGAGCGGCGGAAGAACGATAAAAGACGGGCGAAGAGTGCGCGAGGACTCCACAAAGAGGGAGCGGGAGCGGGGTGGGCAGGCGTCGCGGAGGACTGAGAGCACAGAGGTCAGAACAAGTGTGGACCTTACGGAAGAGATTTAGACTGACAGACAGGAGTTCTTCAAGGCCAGCTTGTTTGAGGATGGCATGGGTATCCCACGCGTACGAGTTGCTGTCCTCGCAACCAGTGACTAACACCTTTGAATCAACAGAAAAGGCAGCACAGGGCACGACATTTTCATGCTGGAGGGGAGGTCCTATTTGGAGGTTTGTATCTAGATTCCATAGACGGGCAGTTTTATCGCGCGATGCACTAGCAAGGAGTCGGCCACTCTTTGACAAGGATATGGCGTTGACTTGGTTGTCGTGACCTTCGAGGATGGCGGTCTGCTCCCAAGTGGCAGTGTCGAATATCCTAATCGAGCGATATGAGCCGGAGATAAGCTCGTTGTTATCCGAAGTCCAAGCCAAGCTGTGAACCGTAAATGGAAGTTTGATTGAGTGAACCAGCTCGTCCGTCTTGCCATCCCAGATTTTTATTGATTCTTGCAAGTTGTATCCGCTGGTAGCAATTCTGGTTGAGTCGGAGGAGTATGCCACCGCCAACACCGACTCATGCCCCGTCGAGATTGGTTCAAGAATCGTTTCTCCCTTCCACTCTCTTACCGTCCCATCTCTCGACCCGCTCATCACCCGCTCACCATCTCCACTCCAGCATACTGACACCACACCCTCACTGTGCCCCGTCCATCTGGTAATGACTTGCCCCGTCTCCACCTCCCACAACCTCACTGTCCCATCGTCGCTTCCGCTCGCAATCGTTTTGCCGTTGGGAGACAATGCTATAGCGTACGCCGCTGTCTCCCCGTCTCGCCACTCGTCCCCAATCTGTCCGCCGCTCGCGGAAAGACCTTACCGGCGAAAGCTGTAGCAAATAAGTCCAGGGCGAATTTCATCAAGGGCCCTGAGCTTCTAAATAAGGTGGGTCCAGCTGCGCCTTTCTTCCATGTTTGCCACATTGCTAATGGGAGCGCAGTACGTGGTGAAAGTGAGAGAGCTGTGAGACAGGTCTTCTCTCGTGCTCGCGCCTCATCTCCCTGTGTGATCTTCTTCGACGAGCTAGATGCTCTTGTTCCTCGGAGAGACGAAAGCATGGTATGCACCCCCATTTTCCAAAATTTATCTCATACCTACACCACAGTCAGAATCTTCCTGGGTTGTTCTCGGTATCAGCGTGATGATAATGGGATGCTGGGAAACATAAATGATTGGCATTCCTGCGACAAGCGTGATTCATTTGGCCGAGTACCGACATCATAACTTTGAAGCCTTCTAGGTATCGGTCCCATCTACTTGGTAAGGCGAAGTGGTGTAAGTACTGCCCGCGATACTGAAGCATAAGCTTTCAGTATCACTGCTTTTGGCGTAACGGTTAAGCGGGCGGCAGTCTGACCCCCTTGTTGCAAGTGGGCGATTGTACACACTGCTATTGAGAGTGGGCAAGGTGGGGTCACGGATGAAGATACGGATATTGTCATGTGGCTCATGATCACAGCTTGCCTCATATACGGGCTGGTCACCGGTCTAGACACGTAATGGGAGAGGGTTCTGTCGAAAATAAATTTACAGCTCTCCATCAACTCCTGCGCCCGAACACACACTTTTCTTCAGAACAGTTTGGGAGGCAGGCACATGCACCCGGGCTGGCCGCCGCATGATGCCGACGCAACGTCTGACGCTCGTCAATGCGACTATCTCGCTGGTCGCTGGAAGAGTATTTACCACGTGTTTACGCTAGAGTGCGAGAAAGGATTTGCGCCCGAATCTGTCAACGAGGAGACCACAATGCACGCGGTGGATCAGCTCATACGACAACAGACATTTGGATGTGGATGTCCTTGTTGCCTCATCGAACTTCAAGTCAAACCCTAGGGCCTAGATGTTACAGCCAAGTGGTAAAAGTAATTATGCCGTTTCCCCCGGTTCTGCCAGCAGGATTGCCCCCCAAAGTCCTCCTACTTCCATGTCGTGTCATGGATTCGAGTCCCTCGAGATCTAGACGTGGCACTAATGGAATAGAATGTGTGTGCTTTCCAAATGCATTTCAAGCGGCTCCCTGCTCAGGTCTTCGTCAGCATCATTGTACTTTGAAAGGGGGTATACACGTCGGAGGTGCTGTTCAACGGCCTTCCTTGGTTGCTAGGTGCAGGAACTACGAGACTGCCAGCAGTGTCATATTCACACCCGGGTACAGGCGACCATCTTCAGGGTAGCTACGATTGGCATACGGCACTTAAGAGCGTCATTTATAACTTGAATGCACCGTGACTTATTATGAGCTCTCTCCGACCCTTCCTTGCGCTCCTCTCATCAGCCATGCTGCAGCCGTCTAATCTGTACATCTCTGACAACATGCAGCTTGTCCTCCGTGCTGCTGCTTGTCTTGGGATAATAGGGATAATCGCTCGTGTTTACCTTCCTAAATTAAAGAGCGGCCTTCCTCTCCCACCATCCCCTCCCACTCGGAGATTTCGTGGGCACATCCTGCCGCCTCGCAAGTAAAGTTTCATTGTTGACTCATTTATTTTAACGCTGATCGTGTCTTATCACCGATCAGCCCACATCTCACTATAGGGGCATGGATTGAAGAATACGGTCCTCTAATCACCATTCGGTCGCGACTTGAGAACACTGTGATTATCGGCCGTTACAAAGTCAATCCCCCCACGCTGAGTTGTCATTTCTAGGCTCAATATTATGTTGCAGGCCGCGGTGGATATCATGGAGGATCAGGGAAAATCGGTAGCTGATCGTCCTCACATGATTGCTGCTGCAGAAATTTTGCGGGGAGGAATGAGCTTAGCCCTTCAACCCTTTGGAGACAGGATGCGCCGCTTGCGCAAGTTAGTAGTCCGCCATATTTTCCCCTATTCTATCTTACTTTTCAACGTGATGCAGAGCGATTCATACGCATTTACAGCCTAAGGCAGCGGAGGCCTATGAGCCCTTGCAGATTTCACACGCGAACGACACTGTCCTCCGCATCCTTGATGATCCATACAACTTCCAGGACCATGTAAGAACGTAAGCACTGTCGGTCATGAATGATGATAGCACATTGCTCACATATATTTTGAAGTTTTGCTGCATCGACGATTATGAAAATTACATATGGGAAGGCAACGCCCACGTCTGCGACCGATCCTGAAGTCATCGAAATTGGCCAAATCATGAAGAAGACTGGTGAATTGCTCCGCCCTGGTGTTTACCTAGTGGATTCGATCCCTTGGCTCAAATATCTTCCTTGGTATGCCCGAGACTTAAAACAGTGGTTTAAGAGGGGCCTGAAACTCGATATGGGTCACCTGAACCGCGTGAAAGAGCAAATGGTATGCATTGCCTTGCCAATTCTTACATACAATGTTTGAGTTGTTCCACAGCAGAGCAATGCAGACATTGGCCCTTCGTTCGTGAAATATTTGCTAGAAAGTGGCGATCTCTATGGCTTGACAGAGGTTGAGAAGGCCTCTCTTGCTGGTTCCTTTTTGGAGCTGCAACCGCTACGGTGAGGTGTTGTCCTGTTGTCTCTGAAGATATGTAGCTGAAATCAGGTGAAAGACTACTGTAACGGTGTGCACGGTGCTCATGGCAGCCGCTCATTTCCCGGAGGAGCAAGCTGCAGTGCAGGCCGAGCTCGATGCGATCGTCGGAAGGCACCGAGGTAGCTCGATCCCCTATTGCAGTTCTGTAAATTCAATGGTTTCTACACTAAAGCGCCGACCTTCTCCGACCAAGAATCTCTTCCTCTCACGCACGCCTTCATTTCTGAGGCTTTGAGATGGAGACCCGTGGTTCCCATGGGTGGGCACTTCCGTTTCGGTTTTGTCCTTGAAATTTACAACATCCACGCCGCAGGATTGGCTCACCGAACAATCAAAGACGTGATTTGGGCAAGTAGCGTCCCAAAAATCTATCGTGCAGATGATGATCTGGCATCAGGAAAACTATTGTATTCCAGCGGGGACGACGGTATTCGGAAATCATTGGTAAGCATCGCACTTCAACATACGAACGGAACTAATGGTTATTGCCTTAGGGCCATTTCTCGAGATCCAGAAGTCTATCCTGAGCCTGACGCGTTCAAGCCTCAGCGCTGGATTGATGATCAAGGTCGCGTGAGAGTCGATCTAAGAAATTTCCACTACGGATTTGGTCGGCGGTATGCATCGTCTTTCAGTTATTCGTTCTTTGAATGACATTCCTTCCAGGGTATGCCCCGGTCAACATCTCGCGGATAGGTGAAGGCTATCCTTCCATGCACATTGTCTTCCTAGCTCACTTCGACCAATACAGATCGGTGTTCATCAACTCGGTCCTTATCCTTTGGGCCTTCCGACTCACTCTGGATACTACGAAGTCGTCGGATAACATGGGGTTCATGAACGGGGAGCTCGCAAAACGGCCGTGTGCAATTGATTTCGAGGCAAGGATTCCGGAGACGGACCTCAGGCGTATGGTGCAGAATGATCCTGAAGCTGCATGAGAACCCTTGACGCTTGAATTCGTGGTATCAGGCCTTGTCACAATCACGAATTGTATAAAGTTACTTGCCTGCTCCGCAGGTGAATAAATGATCAGTAGAATGTGTAGTTGATGGCACTGATCCAGACTGACCTGGTACCAGACTGAAAGTGGTCTACGTTATCTTATTGCATGGTAGTTAACCTTCAAAGACTAGGTTCGTTCCCGTTCCCATCTACTGACAAAAAACCCACCTGAGCAGTCGTCAAATCACCACCAGCACATCACTCATCCGACATTCCGTGACGCCAGGGCTTAGGCACTGATAAACGCCCAGTATCGCAACACGGAGACCAAAGAAACGCATGTCCCTCGCCGCATGCGCGCACAACCAACCTGAGCGCAGAGGGTCGACCGGTCAGGATTTGGGTAAAACGCAATATATCGAGTACCCGTAAGTAGCGATAGAGTGTAGGGATGAATATGTGCACGTAGTGGAATAATGAGGGTTTATCCTGTGTTGACGGGACGGCTCCAGGCTCTATGTTTGTTGGAGATGAGGCTTCGGTTTCGGTTTTCGGTTTCCTGTGCGACTTGGGGGCGATGCTAACCTCGGTGTCGGTTGTGAGGAGCGCTGCTGTAGTTGCAGGCGTGTCTAGCGAGACTAGTTGTGAGGGAAAGACGCGGGTTAGCGAATCATATAGTACGATATTACGCACAGATTCTTTTTAGCCGCACTCCCGTCAGCCCGAGCACGAGGTCGAAACAAAGGCATTGGGGTGGGGGGCAACGGGCATCAGTTCAAAACCCCAAAACAAAGAAGAAAGAAAGAAAGAAAAAGAACCCAACCCAATACACCAAGGTCAGCAGCATTATCCGATCTGTACAGGTAACCTCTGAGCAGGAAATAGGAATGAGAACGAGACACCATACTTTCGATGCACAGGACAACACGCCCAGTGCCATCTTTGCATATGGATGGACCTAGTATGGACAAGATCTGTTCTGTCCCGAACAAGAGGAAGGACCCGTACATCCGCGATCTTCTCGATAACAAAGTCGAATATCCTGAGGGGTCGAAGATGTGTGTCCTGGAAACCATATCATGATGCAGCCTCGAGATCCGCTGGGCTACAGATTTCACAGGTCCCGAAGGCGGTTTTTCAGCTTCTTGGCACCGTGAAGGGCCGATTGATGATCAACACCTTGTTGTTCAACGCCAGAAGGGGCATTCTGAACCCTGATATCACCTTCAAGCTTTCACTTCTCTCCGTTCAATAAGACTTCCAGTCTACGGCAGATACGGTTCGGCCGTCTCTATAAACGGACATGGTTGTTGGAGTACATGGACAAAGAGATAACAATACACGAGAACTAGAAGCATATATGTAATAAATAGTTGACCTTGTGCTGCATGCGTATTTAATTAACATCGGTGGTTGGAGAGGCACTGAGAGGAGGGGTTGTGACTGCATGGCTGCTGTCGTGGATATCAGGCTGAGTTTGTGATGTCGAAGCCTGGGCTTGGCCTTGCTGTTGCTATTGCTGTGCTGGCTGCAGAGAAATCATTGAACCACGGCGATTGGAAACGCAGGGGAAGAAAGACATACCTCATGAGGACCGGTGTTGGAGTGAGAACGGCGGAAGAACGATAAAAGGCGGGCGAAGAGTGCACGAGGACTCCACAAAGAGGGAGCGGGAGCGGGGCGGGCAGGCGTCGCGGAGGACTGAGAGCACAGAGGTCAGAACAAGGGTAGACTTTACAGAAGAGATTTAGACTGACAGACAGGAGTTCTTCAAGGCCAGCTTGTTTGAGGATGGCTTGGGTATCCCACGCGTACGAGTTGCTGTCCTCGCAACCAGTGACTAACACCTTTGAATCAACAGAAAAGGCAGCACAGGGCACGACATTTTCATGCTGGAGGGGAGGTCCTATTTGGAGGTTTGTATCTAGATTCCATAGACGGGCAGTTTTATCGCGCGATGCACTAGCAAGGAGTCGGCCACTCTTTGACAAGGATATGGCGTTGACTTGGTTGTCGTGACCTTCGAGGATGGCGGTCTGCTCCCAAGTGGCAGTGTCGAATATCCTAATCGAGCGATATGAGCCGGAGATAAGCTCGTTGTTATCCGAAGTCCAAGCCAAGCTGTGAACCGTAAATGGAAGTTTGATTGAGTGAACCAGCTCGCCCGTCTTGCCATCCCAGATTTTTATTGATTCTTGCAAGTTGTATCCGCTGGTAGCAATTCTGGTTGAGTCGGAGGAGTATGCCACCGCCAACACCGACTCATGCCCCGTCGAGATTGGTTCAAGAATCGTTTCTCCCTTCCACTCTCTTACCGTCCCATCCCTCGACCCGCTCATCACCCGCTCACCATCTCCACTCCAGCATACTGACACCACACCCTCACTGTGCCCCGTCCATCTGGTAATGACTTGCCCCGTCTCCACCTCCCACAACCTCACTGTCCCATCGTCGCTTCCGCTTGCAATCGTTTTGCCGGTGGGAGACAATGCTATAGCGTACACCGCTGTCTCCCCGTCTCGCCACTCGTCCCCAATCTGTCCGCCGCTCTCCAGGTCCCATAATCGAAGTGACCCGTCCAACGAACATGTCACGGTGCGTTGTCCCCCAGGCAGGTGCACAACACCCCGTATCCAGTGCGTATGGCCTCGCATAGTCTGTCGGGCCGTGACCCCTGTCGTTTCTTGCTTCGGGCAAGACATAGTCCGCGCTCGTAGTCTTAACCCCAGCAGATCATGGACTACCGGGTTCTCCTTAGTAAGGACAAAAAATGCTGGTGGGTATTGTGCACTCCGAAGTCGCTCGCATTGCGCTACTTATCCAGACTTCACAATATACTTATCTACGTGAGAATCCAAGGTCGCCGCGGGTAGTTAACTCTACTAACTAAAGAGCCATCAGCGCTCAGCGTCAAACTAGAACAACTTCCGTCACCGATGCAATGGAGCAGCACGGCTATTTCAAATGGACGCTTCATGACGTGGCTCTGATGCTGTACTGACTGGCGGCTTAGTCTCCTATAAGTGCATAGAATGGACATGGTCGTTCCTTCTATGATATGGTCTGCTTCCGCTCCCCCCCTCGATACCGTAGTAGAATCTCACTTATCAACAAATCACCGAA
The DNA here is from genome assembly GCA_016584345.1 of Suillus ampliporus. NCBI lineage: Eukaryota > Fungi > Basidiomycota > Agaricomycetes > Boletales > Suillaceae > Suillus > Suillus ampliporus. Next base: position 71,675 of record JABCPV010000196.1, read on the forward strand.
ACCTACCGACCGGCGCAAGACACGTGCGACGCAACAATATTCCCTGAGCTATCATCCTCCTTCTCCTGCAATGCGGCATGATGTGCCTTCAAGATGTCACCTACAACCTGATACAGTCCCTTCGATTTATTCATCACCAGTCTACAAGTCCTACTCTTGTTCCTTTACAAGCAGGCTTCACTCTGTTTATCGCGTGAGACTGCGTGAAGCGATGAGACCGCATGACTAGGTGCAGAATAGCACCCAGCTTGACATATCATTATCTTCTGTGGATGAACGACCCAGTATTACATACCTGGCAAGTCATCACAGAATAGCCTTTTTTGGTTTACTATTACCATAGTCATCATGATGGTCGTTACGTCCGCACCAGTCATACCCATAGATATCTCAATCGCAGAAAAGAGGGTTGCTGATATCGAAGCTATCGGATCCGAGCGCTGAGCGAGACAGAACGTTATTAAGCTTGCGGGTTACAATCTCTCATAGTCAGAAGTGCACTGACATCGTCTTGTGAAAGCAGCATACACCATATTGCAGTCAGAGTTTATGGATGCACCAAAGTACTGCAAAAGGATAACGTGGAATGGCCTCTATCGATGATTTCATTCATCACAATAGACACTATCCCACGCAACCTTCGACAAGGGTGGATGGGTAAACATTGCACATACGATGTATGCATGTGTATATGATCCTCTGTCATGATCAACGACCTCTCGACGCCAGATCTTAGATATGGTCTATATGATAGGATGGCAGACTGCAAAAATGCGGAATGGAGTTTGAAATCAATTTGAGATTCGTCGAGAGGCTCGTCCTGGCTCGTCGTATTTGCATATTCTTACGGATATCACCACGAGCTCCACTTTGAGTCCTTATGGGGCTAGGTCAAGAGCGTCGACCCGGAGCATCACTTCCGGAGACTATGATACGGAGCGTCCCCTTTGCGAGGATCAGAGAGATGAGTGCTTTTGGCCAGGACTCGGCCCGACGACGGATGCACGGTCAAAGATTTGGCAGTCTAAACGGGATCCAGAGACCGTAGCAAACCGATTACAGGCAGGATAGATGTCAACAGGAACATCACAATGCCAGTCCTACTGCATGGAGTTAGCTACGAAACATCGAAGGTATCGACACTTACAACGATCTTCAAGCTTCTCCAAGACGTGGCGCATTGCCCAGTCACTGGTAATCTACCGCAAATACAAAAAGTTTCGCCATCGTCAGTCCTAGTGGTCCAGCATTCAGAGCGTGTGTAGCCGCCACGTTTTGGGCTCCATTTATGAAAAACCGCATTACATATCATTTCGATGAATCGAATTTGTTTACAAAGCCTACATCACAAACCACTTCATGAACACGATGGCGGGTACCTCCATAACACATTCATCGGTTCGGGCTTGCACAGAGCACGTAAAGTCTTCACCCAGTCCTGGCGCCTGCGTTTGCATGAAGCCAGACAGCCAAGTTGCTTAGCCGTGGGATAGTGGGCGTGGAGCATGAACACATATTCTGACATGTCGCTCTGTTGGACCACTGAAAAGGTATTTTCTCCGCTTCTGATGAAAGCAGAGACATCGACGCAATTGTCTGGAGTGAACTGTCGAACAGGTTATTCAATGTGGTATGTTAGAGAGTATGCATGGTGTTACTCACAAAAATTGGTGGAGCTAGCGGAATGATGAAATTCTTCCCGTCTCGCGTTGTCTGCAGCGACAGGTCCCCAGATTTGGGCCACGAGCATTGCGAGTGCATGGTGAGTTTCTCAAATGACGAACGTTGATCATCTTCTGGTAGATTCGGTGGGAGACTCAAGAGATGATAGCAAGCGAACGACACACAGACGCTTTGTTCCAGATCTCTGTGAACAGTTCGTTCAGTCTGTATACAGACACGAGAAAAGGACACATACGTTGGTGAAGACTTGCGTTTTGCCCACCGAGCGATTTGGAGGTAAAGTGTATCATTGAGATTGAAATTGATCACGAGGGTCCCGCGGGATGACCCGAGTCCTTGCCGAAACATCATCACAGCCATATCCCCTCCAAATCTTGGAGGGGTGGCATGCGGAGAAGCGACTAGGGATAACGGTAATTCTCCTCCACGGTTTTCCACTCTCATATCCTCCAAGGATGGCTGCATTGGAACTAGGGAATCCGTATGTGGTGTCAGCGAAGGCTTAGCGACATCTGGAGCAATGTTTCCTGGCGCATCCGAGGGAAGTGATTCTGAATCTCGAGGCACATTTTCCGGTTGTGGGTCGCTCATAGTAATTTCGGCGGGGGTAATTTCTTCTGTAAGCACTGCAGGCTGCGCGCAAGTACTCGACCGATCAATGATATCGGCGGCCGAAGGCTCATCCACTGTCATGAGTTCACTGGGTAGCGGTTGTCGAGTGCAAGACGGCCTTAACATCGTTGCAGCAGGGGGTACTGGTGCATCGTTCAACAACTCGGGTGTGTTGGGTTGAGCGGCTGGATCCACCACAGAAGTTGCGGGCTTTGGCTGAGGAGCGGCAGCGGGCTGTGGACGCGCCTTGAACCATTCCAGGTCACGGTTTCTGAGGCGCTGAGATAGTGAAGATCCCTCGAGTCTGCGCTTGGGCTGCGGTTTTGGAAGAGTTCGCGGAGGGGAAACATTGCGCGGAAGATCTGTGCGAATATCTGAGCATGGTGTAGATGTGGTGACAATCTGTGTTGTTGCCTATGAAATTACATGTCAGACTACGAATGAACAGGGCGTGCATATCTTACAGGCGATCGAACTGACGCCGCTTGTGAAGTAGGAAACGTTGGCTGCCGCGTGCTTGGTGTCGCTTCCTGGGCAAGGGTGGTTACCGAGGTTGTGTCTCTAAGCGAGATCATGCCATCCCCATGAAAGTTCAAGGACTAGTAGTAGTACAGAGTGGTCGGGAAGAACTATACAAATGGTGGGCTGAATTTTCCTGTTCATCAGATGAAAGACTTTTCAAATGTATTTAGATCATACATCTCTGATTCGACAAATGTGCAGCTGTAAGATTCCGAGCGACGAACAACAACCCGAGATAGATGGAATAGTCGAGAGGGACAGTCGAGACGTCCGACAGGAATATGATGCTGTGTCAAAACTAACTTGAAGCTCTTTAAATGTTGTACGGTAATGTGTAGTGAATAAAGGGTGGAGTGGCTCTATGACTTGAGCGTAAGACAAAGGTACACAGTGACATATCATCCTTTGAAGTCACGAGCGTGATGGTGATAAAGTAGAAAGGTACGTAACGCCGGTGATCTAAACGAGTGTGATTTCGTAGGGTGGCTTCAGGCTACTTTGCCTGATCACATATGACATCTACGCAGATTTGATACTTCTATTCTGTTTCCAGAGTCTATAATTCCGGTTCACTCTCGAGATTGATCTGAATGATCAAGTAGACTGCAAAGTGGTGATGTCGTTGTTCTGGAGGAATTCGAACGGCTTCAACCTTGAGCTTGGGCTTGGGCTTCGGCCATGACCGTGGGCGCTCGATTGAAGAATCTGGCTGGTAGTTCCCAAGCATTATGTCGTACGCCATCATTCCATCAGTACTATGTTCACTGACCACCGAACGACTCACGCAATGGTTCTCTCATGTTTGCATGCAGTCGCATCGCTGGCCCTTTTCTGCGCAGGAATGGTGAAAGCATCTCCAAGTTTGCCCCGTGGTATGTAACATTCCCAACACTTACACAGATCATACATATACTCAATATGCTGTTTCTGCCAGAATTTTCAGATCAGATGAAGTTCCTAGCATCAGTTAATACACCCTCGCAACTCAACCCGTATCCCGATAAACCTCGTTTGACCTTCGGTTCCTCTGGGACTTTCAAATTGACCGTATTCTCGGATCTCCATTATGGCGAAAATCCTTGGGATGAATGGGGACCTCGACAGGATGTTAATAGCGCGCGACTAATGCGCACTGTACTAGCTGATGAGAAGCCTGACTATGTGTATGGATCTTTTCTCCTAGTTGGGTGTTCGTAACAACATAGTATCCCTCCAGCGTTCTGAATGGAGATCTGATCACCGGTGAAAGTGTGCTTAAATTGATTCAGGTTGTTTCTCGCCCCAGGTGACAGCATACCTCCCGTGTTTTAGATACATTCCGGGAGAATTCCACCACTCTCATCGACGCCGTAGTGGTTCCTCTGAACGAAGCACAAATTCCATTCTCTTCTACACATGGGGTGGGTCTCTTTTGTGGACTGTTACTAGAGATGTTTACGACGAGAATAATATTTGTTAGAACCATGACAATCAGCGAAACATTACACATCTTGAAGAAATACAACGCGAACAGCTCGCTAGTCCTCTGAGCTACACTCGCACTGCACCACCTGGTATCGGAGGGGTGGGAGGGGAGGGCACGTATTGGGTTCCAGTACGTGACAAGAATCAAAACAAAACAATTGACTGTACATATGATATCTGTTCATTTGTAGATCTACGAAAAAGCGACTGGTGCGTATCTGAAGACAAGAACGTTCATCCTCCTTCAGCTTACCCGAGTGTTTTGCTTCAAGATCTGACGCCGGCTTTGATCCTATGGTTTTTCGATTCTCGAGGTACACTCCCATCCTTTCTATTATGGTTTGGTAGAATCGCTGACATCCTTACCAGGTGGTCATTCTCCTGGACCAACATCCGCGCCGCTACCCGACTGGGTGGACGCCTCTGTAGTAGGATGGATCACGAGCGAGACAGCCTGCAATGGAAGCTGGTTGGGATTCGATAGAAAGAAGAGAACGAGGGGCGTTAGCCTTCGTACATATACCTCCGTAAGTAGGTTCCATCCGACCTACTATGTTATCCATCCTGAATGTAAAAAAAGACATGCAATCGAGAGCGTGCAAAAGACATTGAACGCGACGCGAAACCCAGGACTGAATGGTGAGTGAAATCGAATATGTCTGGCATCGTCTACTCGCTCACTTCCATGATTTTTGAGCTGACGCTCTATCGCAGGGATCAACACAAGCCACTAATGACGCGTCATCAGCAGGAAACGACCAACCGTTCTGGGATGCGTTGAATACCTATATCAAGAACCTGCACGCAGTCATCTCTGGGCATGGTGAGTCTGCCAAATCTACATGTCTTGTCTTTATCATAATGATATGGCCCAGATCACGGTAACGAGTGGTGTGCCCGTGAACCTTCGAAGGATGTGATATTTTGCTTCGACAAGCACTCTGGGTAGGTGGCCTTCACCCGAACCCATTTAGTTCAGTGAATGCTCATCGTCTACGTTTCATTGCATGCATGTCTCAGGTACGGCGGCTACAATGGTCCAGGATGGGGCCACGGTGTACGGAATATCATCTTCTCCTCTGCGGATCCTGCTAGTGGGCTTGAAACGTGGATTAGACTCGAGGACGGAGAGACAAGGGCGAGAGTTATGCTGGACAGAAATTATGGTCGATAATTGCGATTTGGTGGTCCCACTTGCATACATACATACCCGTGAGGTTGTATTCACAACGGCTCGCGCAGATTCCAATTGATGATGTGAAGTTGATGAAATTCCTTCCTGACATGTCCATTACCACATGGACACACCCATGAACAGCTTTTCCGGCCTCCTCAAAGGCAACTACGATCCGCTGGAGGCCTCTTCACACTAAGAAAGCTGTTGTTTGTGATGATGAATCCGATGACTACATGGATCAGGAAAATAACGGTCATGGGAAAGGCGTTTATGCCATGGAGGTCGCGGATCCATCAGCATCAGTAGCTATCATGTGCTTGTAAAATGAATTAATGTCTGTCTGTGAATTGCACTGTGGAATCCGAGGTGATGGTGCATGCTGTCAGGGACTGGCGCGACCGAGCACCGCTACGATAAGTAATAGCATTGGCTGAGTCAAGACTCGGCCAAGCTCTCCAATGAATTATCAGAGGCCTGCTGGAGCCACATATTATGATACAGACCGCCTAGGCGTAATAATTCCTCGTGGGTACCCTGTTCCGCAACTTGGCCATCCTTGAGCACAATAATCAAATCTGGACAAAGCCATCAGGATTTGCAAAAATAGAGCACAGGTGATTCTCACCTGCTTCAACCACGGTGCGGAGCCTATGGGCAATAAATATACTTGTGCGTGCCTTGTCCAGCAACGTGATGTTGATGCTTCGCATGAGCTCTGATTCCGTGTGAGCATCTAGGGCTGACGTCTGAAAATTGAGGTTAATGAATACGCGATATGAAAAGCGGGTGCACAGGAGCTTACAGCCTCATCAAAGAAAAGGATCGGAGGATCTTTAAGCAACACACGTGCGATCGCCAATCGCTGCTTCTCCCCTCCAGAAATCATCAAACCTCTCTCGCCGACCGTAGTCTTGTAGCCTTCAGGAAGACCCACGACCGTGTCATGAACGCTTGCCTTCATTGCAGCCGCTTTTACCTCATCGTCCGTGGCATCAAGGCGGCCGTAGCGCACGTTGTGCATGATGTCAGAATGGAACAGCGGTGTATCCTGTGGAACTACACCAATAGATTCCCGAAGACCTTGCAGCTGAATGTCGTGAATGTCCTGGTCATCTACGAAAATCCGACCAGAAGATGGATCGTAGAAACGGTACAGCAGACGGAAGACCGTGGACTTGCCGCATCCGGATGGACCCACTATGGCTACTTTCTTGCCTGCGGGGACGGTAAAGGACAAGTCACGGAAGATAGGCCGATCTGGATGATAACCGAAGTTTACATTCTCGAAACGGATGGAGCCACCTTTCAATGCTAGCGGCTTTGCGTCTACTTTATCCTTTGCAAAATATGTCAGCAAAAAAAACTTGGGATGAGCTCTAGAGCGTACCTTGGCGGGAGCATTTTCAGTTTGAATATTGAACAAAACTTCCATATCCAGGAGATTTTGACGCAGCTCCCGATAGATACTACCCAGGAAGTTCAAGGGAAGCGAAAGCTGGAAAATTAGCTGGTTCGCCATGACGAGGTCACCAACAGTCATGGTCCCTGATGAAAGCTTGCCTGAGACTAAAGGTACGTGATAAAACTTTGGCCGAACATACCTTTCATGACTCCTTGTGCGGCAAGGAACATTGTAGCTGTCAACGCCGTGGAAAAAATCACATTCTGTCCGGAATTCAGATAGGCCAAAGATGTGGTGATCTTGACAGAAGATTTCTCGTATTGTTTGAGATGTTTATCGTACTGTGCAATCTCAAATTTCTCATTGTTGAAATGCTGCAGCGGAGTTTATGCAAAAAAGCATGAAAACATGCAATGAATAAATACCTTAACTGCCTCGTAATTGATGAGGGAGTCAATCGCTACGGTCGCAGCCTTGTTATCCGCTTTATTTGCTTCGCGGCGAAATTGCGTTCTGTGGAAATTGAGTGCAGGGTTCACAAAAGATGAATGACCCTGACCTCCATGAGGTTGTGCGAACAGTGAACCAAGTGTATGCAGCTAAAGCAGTGACAGTGATGGCGGCGAAGTCCCAACCAAATTTCCACGTCTATTTCAGTGGTAAGTAAGTAAGTAAACTGAATCTGCCCTTTGCTCACTAGTATTCCGCAAACCATAGATATCTCCAGGGCAGTCGGAACAATGCGGAAAATGATTGCCTGAAGCATGAATGTGATACCCCTGGTATATCGACATTGTCAAAAGTTGTGCTATCCTGTTGAAGTGCGTAATGTACTTAGTACCGCGATCAATTGCACGCGTGAGTCCGCCAGTTTGTCGAGCGAGGTGAAACTTGAGGTCCAGGTTCAAGAGATGTTCGAAAGTCTGTCTAGCAACTTTGCGGACCGCTTGTTGACCAATGTTGGCAAACACAACGTTGAGTAGTTCCCCAAATAGCGTAGCTCCCGTTCGAGCAGCCCCATCTGAAATATTTATAAGAGGTGATGGTTTCACATAGCTTGGGACTCACATCCGAGGATGAGAGAACCTGCAACGACCCAGACTGTGGAGTCCGCCGTGATGTCTAAGTTTAACGTGTCGATCACGGACTTGAACAGCAGGGGCACCTGAACGTTTAGCACCTGATGAAGATGCGGCTGAATTCAGTCACGCCCTGGTACTTCTGTACGGTACACCAAACCTTGCCAGCAATCAAGAGTCCAAACCCAAGCACAACACGACCGCGTGTGCCCCAATCGTCTTTCGGCCAGACATGACTCATGAGTCTTTTGACAATCATCCAATCCTTTCGTCTCTGTTGTTTCACAGATACATTGTCGGAATCGAGAGACTTCGAAACGCTAGCCTGCGTAGTGGCTGCAGGCGCGTCATTTGCGTGGGGAACGGAAGAGGATGTAAACTTGGCGATGAAGGGCTTCGACTTCAAAAAAGGAGAGCGCGCATATAGGAATCTCAGAGGTGTGCCATTCAGTTCATGAATAGGACGCGAGATGAGCCGCTGGGAAGTAGCAGCGTTGGAGAACACTCGGAGAGTTGCCGAACGACAGACGAATCGTGCAGTACTGAGAGGCGTTCCTGTCCACATGGACTAACGAGTTGGCCTTGACGCTGCCGTCGACGTAGGCGAGTTGTAATAATATCGTAATCCCGAATTTCCGAAAGCTTACAGTCACTCCGGCTTGGTCCGGTCTTGAGGCAATTGACCAACTGTACAGTTCCTATTAGAAATTGCTGTCCTATCTAA
>JABCPV010000197.1:0-80011 GCA_016584345.1 Suillus ampliporus
TGAATCAAATTTCCATTCTTACCCGGAAAACTTCGTGAATTACAAAACAACCTCATGTTCAATTGCACGGAGACTTGGGGCTGCAGAAAGGTTATATATCATGTAAATGTACAATGAATATTTTGAGGCAGAAAAATGAAGGATTCAAGTGTAGTAGAGCAAATGTTTCAAGGACTGATGTTGTTTCAAGGACCGGTTGAATACTGTGCAATGGTCCTTTACCTTTTTCCGACAAAGTGTTCGTAACTCGCTTAAGCCAAGCGTTCATTTCGTCGTTTTGCAGATGCCTAGTAAATGCCGTCGAAGTTGTCCACACGACAGAAATTTCGACTATTAAGTGGGTCCAAATGGGTTCTATGGTTAAGTAGCGGGTAATAACTAGAGATATGGCGTGTGATCTTACTGGATTCGCACTAGGCTTGTACGCAGTTTGCGTTCAGTCGAATTCACTGGCGCCGGTGGCAATACTGAATATTGTGGGACACAAATGCCACCGAACCGGCGGACACTGTGCTTAACATGCGTTCGCCGTAAACTATCGTGATCATACGATGCTTCTCTAAACACTCTAGCATGTCAGTAAGTTAACTCCGAGTCTATGCATACGTAAATGCATTCTTACTAGCTTGAATCACTTCCAGCCGAACGAATGTATCGTCAGGGTGGGCTCGATTTCCGACAAGAATTCCAATGCTCAAGTTCTGGCACGCGCTGATCTCATCTCCTACAGTGTGTTGCATTAGAAACTGCAGTACGACTTTTTCAAAAATTTGGCCTCGCTACCTTTGTCGGGACTTTTAGCATCCAAAAGAACTTAAAGCCCTTAGCTTCTGTAGGGCCGGAGATCAAATCATGATAGTGCCAAGCGCATCTGTACAGAAAGCCCCCGTGCCGTAAACATTATAAAGGGATGGGCCGTTGGAAGCAGCTCACTCGCACTGTGTTTCTCCTTCATCACGCACGATGGCGGTCAACTCCACGGAATCAATGTGGGGGCCGGGATTCATCGGTGAGCCTTCCGATGGGTTCGTCTTCTCAGTGCTGATTCTAGGTCAAGGATTCATAATCGCTACAGCGTGTGTACTTGCGCCATTCAGTCTGTACTACTTAGAGTTGACCTGCAGAATTGCACAGGTTCTATGGAATAGCTTTCGGGCAGTACATCCTCTACATCCGATGGTTTCCGCAAGATTCAATAAAACTCAAATTATTTGTGAGCACGACTTGTGCGCATCAATAAAAGCTTTAACAACATCGTCTTTTATAACTAGATAACGATGGTTTTGTGGGCGCTTTCTACGATACTCGAGTATACGCTGACATCAATAATGTCTGATAATGACAGTTTTTTCGAAACAATGCACGAATATGCTTTAATAGGGATATACTGGTCTATCCTTATTTCGTGCCGTCGTAGCATGTCCCTCGAGTGCATGACTGAACTTCCGTGGTAAGTCGATAGACTTGTTACTGGATCTCGGATTTGCTCATGAGAGAATAGGCAGATGCTGGCAAGTACATTTGTATCGATGTAGCGCACTGCACATTGAATATTGCCTATGAAGCTTGCTGTACTCATGACAGTAAGTTTTCCTTATCTAGTTTCATCATCATCTAGTGACAAATCCTTAAGTATTGGATTATTTTCGCCGTTCAGTGGTACGTGTATCCTATGGCTAGCTTCCTATATGACGATGCCAAATTTGCTTTGCCCGTCGAAAGTTTTTATACATACAGGGTGTGGATCAGTGAGTATTTTAAGATGTATGAGAGTGAGGTCTCAATACGCTCCTTCAGTCACGGCCCAACATCATATACTCACAGGCGTAGTTGTGAGATTCCCTTTTCGTCGTTCCTGTCGCGGAGAGCTGTAACACAAACCTTCAGTGCGCACTCGCTACTGCATCATTCGGTCAGCTCTTTCAATCTCGACCACAAAACCTCTGACTTTTGAACACTGCAGTTTGTGGCATGAGTTACATCAATCCTTCATCTCTGGTGTCAATGTTCTGATATACTGTCGTCTTCGTCTCTAGTCTTAAGTGCTTTAATGTGAGTTCTTGTTCATCGGGCTCGTACGATTCCTCATATAGCTTCCAAAGGTTCAACACAAGAAGGCCTGACATTCTATTCGGCACGAGGGTTCGGTCAACCATAAATATTTTTTGAATGATCCTAAGGAATTTATATTTGGAGCAGTGGTCGCAATTAGCGTCCGTCGCTAGTGCATTATGTGATATCGTCATTACAGGGACGGTCTGGTGGTTTTTACGACCAGCACGAACAAACAACATCCGGTATGGGTCTCTCTGCTATACTTATGGTCTGACTCATGCAGCCGTGAAGTTCAAAGTCAAGAAGTTATCTCGATGAACTGATACGGGTTTTCATTCAGATGGGATTATTTTCCTGGTATGTGTAATGTTACATTCCTGTTGGATAATTCAAAAGGTTTTTCCCCCTTTCGCCCAGCTTTGTGGCGATCACGATGGCTGTGCTCGTATGTCCTATCGTACATGCAATGCGAAAATTAATGAACACCACTGCTTCAGTATCAGTTCCAGGATGGTCCTATTGGTCAGTTCTATACCGCTGCGCCGGGAGGAGTGTTAGGAAAATGTCAGTAATACTAAATATTCCCTATGCACTGCGCAAACACTAAAACCCCTCTCCCGTAGCTTATTTGAACTCGATGATGGCAGTGTAAGTAAAGCAGTCTTTTATACGAAGTTCACTAAACCGTTGGCCAGGCTCAATGCTAGGAAGTCCACTCGCGAACAAGAACGACTTGCCCGCAACGCAACGGAGCTTCCTACGATACCTACAATACGTTAAATTTTTTTCTTCTGCTGGCATTCAATATATGTTCTCTGTAGTCCTCGACCGTAATACAGGGCCGTGTCATTTATCATATCACTCAGGTTTCAACCGTTAATCGTAACACATTATATACTCAACTCGACTTGCATGATGACCAATGAAGACCTTGTCCTTTGCGGTGGAGCACTGCGTGTCACTCTAGGTATGGTCCTGGTACCTGATTCACAGTGATGGGTCTGTCAAACTCCAGCGTAATTCAAGCTGCATTTGATATCAGCGGGTCTCGATGTCTGAATTAAAGTAGGAGACTCGTAGCAACATTGCTGCAGAACGTCCTGTGAGCCCGTCTGGCCAATATTATATCGTGATACGAATCGAGGCGTCATGCCAATAATGGTTCAAGAGTCATCCATTCACTTTCAGGCCTGGGGACCCTTGCAGATAGGCTAGCACCTTGAAAAGCAGGAATGACTATCTTCCACGAGCAAACATTTCAGGGTGTAGTCTTACGACAGATCTGGTTCCCGACGGGCCGGACCTCCTGTCCTTGTTATGCTCAACGGTCGTTATTGAACACCAGCACAAGCGAAAGATTAATGTATTGTAGGTATTGTAGGAAGTTCTACCACCGTGGCGTTGCGGGCAAGTTGTTCTCGTTCGCGAATGGACTTCCTAGCATTGAGCCTGGTCAGCAATTTAACGGGTTAGTGAGCGTCGTAGCAAGAAGGCCCTTCACTTACACCGCCATCATCGAGTTCATATAGGCTATAACGAGGGTTTCAGACTTTCAGTGTTTGCGCAGTTCATATAAAACATACTGACATTTTCCTACCACCGCTCCCGGCGCAGCAGTATAGAACTGACCAATACGGCCATCCTGTAACTGATACTGAAGCAGTGCTGTTTGTTAATTTTCGCATTGCGTGGACGATAGGACATACGAGCACGACCATCGTGATCGACACCAGGCTAGGGGGAAATAATGAAAGATGATTCAATAGATGGAACATTACATATACCAAGAAAATAAACCCATGTGAATAAAAATGCGTGTCAGTGGTTTGAGATAATTCCTTGACTTTGACCTTTAACCACAGTACACTGAATTAGTAGAACACAAGCATGGTAGAGAGACTCGCACCGAACGTTGCCTGTTCGTCCTGGTTGTAAAAACCACCAGACCGTCCCCGTAATGACAACATCACATGATGCGCTTGCGCTTGTCGCGAGTTGCGACCACTGATTCAAATTATGAATTCCTTTAAGAAGGCTGTTCAAAACTACTTTATGGTTGACCGGACCTTCGTGCCAAATAGAACTTCAGGGCTTCTCGCGTAGAACCTTTGGATGTTATGAGAAATCGTGTGAACTCGATGAACAAGAACTCACATCAAACCACTCAAGACTAAAAGCAAAGGCGGCGAGATATCAGAACATGGACAGCAGAGATGAAGGATTGACGTCACTCATGCCACAAACTGCAGGTGTTCAAAAGTCAGAGGCTACGTGGCTGAGATCGAAAGAACTAACCGAATGATGCAGTGGCGAGTGCACACTGAGGGGTCGTGTTACTTTCCGCGACAGGAATGATGAAAATGTGGTCTCACAACTATGCCTGTGATCACCCGATTGTTTGCAGTGACTAAAGAAGCGCATTAAGTGACTCTTCTGCAAGACCCTGAAGGACTCACTTATCCACACTCGATGTGCGTAAAAGCTATCGACAGATGAAGTAAATTTGGCATCGTAAAAAGCCAACCATACACATACCACTGAACTGCGAACATGACCCAAGACTGTTCGTCTATTATTAGACCTTGATAACAATAATGTACAGAAAACTCACTGCCACATGTACCCCGAGCTGCGGCAATGTTCAATAGGCGGTACACTAGTACATCAATGTAAATGTACTTGCCGTCGTCTGCCTATCCTCTAGATGAGCAAATCTGGGATCCAGGAAAAAGTCTATCGACTTACCACGGAAGTTCATTCATGCACTTAAGGGACGTGCTACGGCGGCACGAAATAAGAATAGACCAGTACATGCCTATCAATGTGTATTGGTGTATAGTTTCCAAACAACTATGGGACATCGTCATTGGTGTCAGCATATGGTGATCGAGCATCGCAGAAAGCACCCACAAGACCATCATTATCTAGTTATCAAAATGACAATTGACAATAATTTCGTTAGTGCGCATAAGTCGTGCTCACAAATAATTTGAGTTTTCTCGAATCTTGTGGAAAATATCGCATGTAGTAGATGCACTGCCCGAAAGCCACCCCATAAAACCTTTATAATTTTTCAGGTCAACTTTAAGTAGAGATGAATGATTTGAACGAGCCCATACGCTGTAGCTATCATGAATCCTTGACCTAGAGTCAGCTGTGATTTACTGAAGACAAGCCATCGGAAGGCTCACCAATGAACCCCGGCCCCCACAGAAGTTCAGCGGAATCAGTGGCCATCGTGGTGGGATATGAAGGGGAAACACTGTTACACAAATTGTGTCGGTGCGAAGCTCCTGCATTTAAGTTATGTTCACGCACGGGTTTCCTGTAACGGACGCGCTTAGTTGACAGCCATCTCATGTATCGTGGGCGCTAAAATAGTTTCGAAGGGGCAAGTTCTTCCTTCTAGTTTCATAAAACGTACTTATTAACGTCAATAACATGCCTTGGCCCGTCATGAAGGTATTTGAGGGAGTGTCGGCCTAGTTTCCCGTAGTCAGACCTTGAAGAAGGAAGACAGCCGTTCCTTCTTTTCAAGGGTCGAACCTTGACCGGTTCCAATTCCTTTTCTAGGCTATGCCATTCCTTCTCCTTGGTGGATAATTTCACTAGTTGCACAAATGTCATGTAGCACAACATTATGCCAAGGTTGCCATTTCATTCCAACGGGATGACGAGAATCCCTTCCTCTTGCATGTTTTACACCCCTGGGATGACGACCAATAGAACGGTTTCTTGACATTTTCACACGAAGTCTTCCCGCCTTCGAACACGACAAATCAAAAACCAGTTATTTGTATTCCAAGTCCATACAACTGAGAGGGAGGTTTGGTAAACAGCGAAGCCATCTCAGGGCACAGTTATGGCAACTACTTCCCTAAAATATCCGCCAGCTGTGTTGTCGGAATCGCGGCAGCGTAGGCCTTCCTTTGTAGCCTTGTTTGCGTCTTCTGTTCGTAAGCATATGCAAAACTGATAAGGCTATACTCGCTCCATGCTGTTCCAAGGAACGAAAGTCCAATGGGGACACCTGGAGCCGGATACACAGTATTAGGCCCTGCGCTGCCAATTGTAACGTTCTCTGGATAGAAACCCAAAGGCACTAAGGACACTTAACCAATCGGATGACTAGGTATTGAGGGATCACTTACCCGTGACAATTGGATATCCCGCGATGGCTGCGAGAGTATCGTATTTGAGTTCATAGATGAAGAAAAAAAATGGTAAGTACGAACCAGCAGGAACAGTCGTGTAACCTGGTGCAGGGAGTACCAGAGCGTCGAGAGCGTACATCTTGAGGGCCGCATCGATTCCACGAGTGGCCCCGAGTTCCATGTCAAACGCGAGAGATTGGTAGTAAGATGCATTAAAACCAGTAGTTGCTTGTGATTCGATCAAACTGCAATGAGTTCAGTGAGTATGGCCGTACCCCTACTTCGTGTTGCTCACATAGACTGGTCTGCGTATCCCGTGGGTTCTTCAAGCTTTGGGTTGTTGCTATCAAACATGATTAACTCCTCAAGCGAAGTCACCCCTGATGGGTTTGAAATGAGGCTATCAAACCAGGCGTTGAGTTGGACCTGCGGAGAGGAACCGAAGTGTCAGCACCAAGTTTTTCACATGCTTTAACTGTGCCTGGATACCTTGAAGTCAACATCCAGGACGACAGTCTCGTTATTGGACTCATAAATTTCATACGCGGAAGGTAAATCAGCTGGGTCTACAATCGTAGCGCCCAGGATCTTCAGCGTCTCCAGCGCCTGTTCGAATACTTGATTCACGTATGGATCATTGCCGGTCATGCTGTCGTTCAGGAAGACTGCACGTGGCACTCCAATGCGCTTGCCAACGAGCGATGTGTTACTGAGTGCCATGGTGTAGTCGGGGACGGGTATTGGCTGCGCCATCGTAAAGTTGTCGTTAGGGTCGGGGCCGGCGATGATGGAGAGGAGAATTGCAGCATCTGTAACGGACCGAGTGAGGGGACCGACTGTGTCTTGGTGCTCCGAGATCGGTATTACTGGAGATAAGATTGTGAGCTTGACGTGAGATGAGGTGAGACGAGACTTACCCCCCGCACGGGATGTCAACCCTACCGTGGACTTGATGCCTACCACATTATTTTGATTTGCGGGGCATGTGATACTTCCGTCCGTCTCCGTCCTGTCTCTCATATCAGTTCAAGTTCAGGAGAGAGTGAACTGCAGGCAAACCCAAGAGTGACAGCAGCCAGGCCGATAGATGCAGCGACGCCAGAACCAGCCGACGAACCACACGGGTCGGCATTTGGGTAGTACGCATTCGTGCATTGTCCTCCGCGTCCTGACCATCCAGAGGCAAGGTTACCACGGAAGTGGGCCCACTCGGACAGGTTTGCCTTGCCTGCAACAAACTGTGTTCAATTCTTATATCGACCTGCATGCATCAGGAAACGCACCGAGAATAATGGCTCCTGCTTTGCGTAATCGTTTCACTACACCTGCATCATTCGGAACCACAGAGTTCAACAAGCTATATGACCCCGCAGTCGTGTTCATTCCTTCACACATCACTATTACCATCGGCTCCCTGCTCGACATCACTAAAACACACCTTCAAATGCTACAGTCGCAATATTGTCCTTTACAAGCACTGGGATCCCATGGAGCGCACTCCGCGGCCCGTAGGTGAGCCGCTCGTAATCCAGCGCTGCAGCTTCCCTCAGCGCAGACGGATTGGTCTCAATCACGGCTCGAAGCATCGGCCCTTTCAGATTGACTTCTTCAATGCGGGCGAAATACGCCTGTCATACCAAAAATGCAAAACCATACCCGTAACTCCATTAGCATCACCCCAGGCTATTTGCGACTATACTGCTAGTATGCTTACGGACCTTTATCAGATCGACGCTCGTGAACTGCCCCGAGGTAAGGCCCGCTTGGAGCTCAATCACAGATGCCTCGTAGAGATCGGGTAGAGGCGTTGTGATTGCCGCAGAAACTACGCCTCGGGAGACATAAAAGAAATGGCTTAGCGCTAGCCATGCCCAGAAGAGGGTAAGTAGTTTTGCGCCCATTTTTTCGTGCAGAAGGGGATGACAAAAAGCGGAAGGTCAATACCTAGCGATAAGTAGATGGCGAGACGGGCTTGCTTCAAGTAGCCTCGAGCGGAGATTACCCGAGGTCACTTGAGCGATAACAGTGACAAGGAAGACATTGACGGAGGGTGGCCTTCTCCCACACTGAGCAGACCTGCATGTGGATCTTGTCAGACGTTCAAATTTAGCAGAGATAGCGGCCGTCGATCATGCGCGCCGGGAGAAGGATGTGTCGACATTTCATGTTCTCCCTCGGTGCTAATGTATGACTCCCTGGCTTAGCACGAGACAGAGCCAATCGACGTTCCAAATCATTGATGGGTACTGTGATATCGCTTGTGCGATTCGGGATTTGGACTGGGTATATTAGTGTTAGCAGTAGCTAATCGGAAGACAGCGTCGATCATCTTTAGACAGTCACCTGCCAAGAAGAACCCAGAATATCAAAACAGTGTGTATAAGCGGTGACTGAACTTAGCAGTATCATGCACAGCGCAGCAAAACTTTCATCGCAATGTCCTCCAGTCTAACTGTCGTTGTTCTACGCCTGCGGCGGTTCTCCCGTCGCCGAATTCTAAATTTCCATGACATCCCCACGCCTGGTTCGTTTTCCGGATCGTCTCCTGCTGAACCTCGATGAATGCGGGGGGTGGACACATTCTGTGCTCGGCATCATACGGGCAGGTGCGAATCCCGCGGAGGGGAACGACGTCATGGTTGATGATAATCCGGATATGTGGATCGCTGAAGATGTGGAGTACAGGACTGAGAAGGGGGTATGTGGTACATATGGGGGAATAAAAAATAGCTTAACAAAACTCCAAAAGATGACAGATCACTCACACTGGAACTGCATATTCGTCATGAAGGGTGCAAGCCCTGCGGTGCGGAACGAAGAGGAAATGGTTGGAAGGGAGAGTTCGGCTTTCTGAAAGAGTGTTCAGGTTGAGCTCTGCGATCACTGAGCGCCAGTAGATCATCTGCAATCATGCATTCCGGGTACGATATTGCATATATCGAGGAACACGCACCATCGGGGCCAATGACTTCATGCGTAGCATCTACATGGAGCGCATGGTCTAGCAAAGTATCAGTCGCGTAAAGCGTGGCATTGGTACTGCAGCACTACTATTGTGTATCACGATCGGGGTATGGTGCTTCGCGGGACAAGCTCCTCACAAGTTGGAGGTAGCCGACACTATGAACGCGAGCGACAGGGGAACCGAAAAGCAGAGTCATGCCTATGAGTGATGGGGAGTCGGGTCGACAAGGTGAGCTCGAAGCGAGGCTGAACAGCATTTGAACGGAGCAGGCGCACAGAGCAAGGTTTATCCTATAACTTACAATATTAATGTTATATATATGTGTGTGCACGGGTGACGGTGCGAGATGGAAGTAATTATGTTCACAGGATGAAATTCAAATATAAATATTTACGCCGTCCCAGAGACTCGGTTCAAGAAGGAGTAGCAAGAAACGATCGGGGGTTCGATCGACAAGATCTGACAGCGAAGGCGAGCATCATACAGCTGTGCACGACAACGTGTTGAACAATGTTCTATGTACAGAAGATCACGGACTTCTTAGTAATAGACTATAATTAAGTTGGATCTGACAGAAGCTGTCGCCCACGCATGTGCATGAATGCACCGTAGGTACGCAGCTGCCTTGCAGATGCGGCGGTTGAGTCGCAACCGATGGGCGTACGCAGCCCCAGGTTCCGGCTCAAAGTTAGCCTCACGGAACCCCGAGGTCACCGCAGATTATCTCTATTTCGATCAAGTGTATAATTCTCACATTGATACGCAGTCTTTGACACTTTCAAAGTTCCCATGGATCGCACTGCAAGCTGGCTGCGGATTGGGCATTACAGCCGCATGTATACGCGGCCCGTGTACTCGATCAGTGCCGGTGAGACACGCACGCAAGTATGATAGTAACGATGGACAGGGCGGAAGTAGTCGCTATACATAAAGGAGATCGGATGGTATGTGTTTAAGCAACATCTACCTCCATGGTCAATCCTTTCCTTTGGAAACTTGTGCTCTCAGCAAGTTCCGCACTCGCTGCCTTCGGATGTTGGAAGCTAGGAGAGCGAGTCTGGCGCAATCTAAGGTCGCCTCTGCGCGCATTGCCAGGTCCCAAAGGAACAAGCTGGATATATGGGAACTTGAAGGACATCTTCATTGCGGTCTGTTCCATCAGACTAATTAATCATGTCAGTCAGCTCATTGAAAATTCACAGGAAAACTCAGTGCTTCACGAGCAATGGGTGAAGGAGTATGGGACAACCCTGAAATATAAAGGGTTCTTTGATGTATGTTCATTCTTCTTGCACTACAACACTTGTAATGTCCGAACGTCTTTTATCAGTCAAACCGATTGTTCACGATGGACACTCGTGCATTGAACCACGTTCTCACCCATAGTAGCGATTACCAGAAACCGTCGCAAGTCCGGTATAGTCTTTCTAGAATTTTAGGCGAAGGTGCGTGCCAGCGTGTTTACTGTCACCTCAGGGGGCTCTGACCATGTCTCAGGTGTTCTATTTGTTGAAGGTACGGTCCTGACTTCTTGATATTCACATGTCCACTCATGGCGGTCTCAAGGGGCTCAACATCGTCAGCAGGTATGTCTTTAAAACATATCCCGCCTTCATGATTTTCATGCCATGTCTCAGAGACGAATCATGGTGCGGCCCGCATTTCTCTGCCTCGAACCAATTGACCATGTCTTCTCAAGAACCCCGCCTTCGGACCTGCTCAGATTCGCGCACTAACGGACATCTTCCTCAGTAAATCAATCAAGGTGAGCTTGGTCTGTTTCTCCCTGGATATGGATGTCGACGTCGCTGTCTTTCAGCTTCGAGACATCTGGTCTACCATGACCGCTGCCAGTGAACATGCGACTCGGATAGATATCCTGCCCTGGCTGAGCAAAATGACATTGGATGTCATCGGGCTTGCAGGTATGTTCTTAACCAAAGGAGTATCCGAGCAACACCGAAGAGTATCATAGGTTTCAACTATGACTTTGACGCCCTAAATGAAACCGAGAAACCGAATGAACTTAACCAGGCCTTCTCGGTCATGTTCTCTGCCAGTCAGAGGATGAGCATCCTCCCCATGCTTCAGGCGCGGATTCCATTGCTCCGATGGATCGTGAGTTCACCATTGTGACCTGACCGTCAATTGTCGCTGATCCCCTCCAGCGCTCTGACAGCGATCGCAAGATAGATGCCGCCCAAAAGACGATGGGTCGCATCGGCCGCCAGCTCCTGCGTGATGCTAAAGCCGCTGTCATATCTTCTCATGGCATTGACAAAGGTGGCTCCATCGAGAAGAGTAGTCTTCAAGGGCGCGACTTACTTAGCCTACTTGTCCGTGCCAATATGGCAACCGATATCCCGGAGAACCAGAGGATATCTGACGAGGATGTGCTCGCACGTATGTTACCACTTGGAATGATGTGTACAGAGCGCTGATGGTTGTACTTAGAGGTTCCGACTTTTTTGGTCGCAGGACATGAGACCACGAGGTACCGGCGCCACTTATTGTGCAAGTGCATAACTCACTCATAATTGTATAGTACGGCGACGACTTGGGCACTCTATGCGCTCTGCCTACGCTCGGACATTCAAACCAAGCTCCGAGAGGAACTCTGGACCCTGGAGACTGAGACTCCGTCCATGGACGAACTCATGGCGCTCCCGTATCTTGACGCGGTCGTGCGTGAGACACTTCGCGTGCATTCCCCAGTTCCTAGCACAGTTCGCATCGCGATGAAAGATGATATCCTCCCGTTAGACACGCCTTTTACTGACACACATGGAGTGGTTCATCACAGCATCAAGTGCGTTGCGAGTGTTACTTTCTATGTCCATTGACATCTCATCACGGTTGCATTAGGGTCAGCAAGGGCGATCCGATCTTCATCCCCATCTTGGCAATCAACAGATCGGAGGCGATTTGGGGCACCGATGCAAAAGAGTTCAATCCTGACCGGTGGGCGTCACCTCCAGATCTGGCATCACAAATTCCTGGTGTGTGGGGACACCTCATGACGTTCCTCGGTGGTCCGCGCGCGTGTATTGGTTACCGGTTTTCTTTAGTGGAGTATGTCTGCCTTAACCTTCCGTTCCTTTATGCTCATAATGGCAATTTACAGGATGAAAGCTCTCCTATTTACGCTGGTTCGAGCTTTCGAGTTCGAGCTCGCCGTTCCCGCTTCGGATATCGGGAAGAAGTCGATGATCACGCAGAGGCCGATCTTGCGCAGTGACCCTGAGAGCAAGAGCCAGCTTCCCTTGCTGGTTAAGCCATATTGCAAGACCTCAGGACTTTTATGATATATCGCATCATAGTTTAGATCAGTACCTAATCAGACGTGATTTCTCTCTCTTTGTAATCATCACTGTTGGACAGCCGCTGGAATATCGAAGGTGTGTTCGGGCACAAGTAGATCTCGAAACATTCCCTCTCTCTTCCTTCCCCCTCGATTTATTTTATGTTTGCGACTCGCAACATGTATAGTCCAAGTGCCGATCTAAATGTTTCATTGCAATTGGAATTGTTGATACTCTTATATAACATTGTACAAGCAATCTGTTCGCCTTCGGAGTCGGACGGCAACCTCATTTACAACAAGAGATGTTTGTACACTACGTTTGCTGTCTTTGATTGAGTATAGCAGGCAGTCCTCGTCCGCACTTAATCGGTTGCTCATGAGTCCTAACATAGATGAAGAGTGTCAGAATGATGTGAGGCCAAAAGTAAGGCAGACAGACGCCAACACAATAGAGCTCCAAAGTAGTATTGTCGCCAGCACTGGCAGTCACTACACGGGCATGATAAAGTACACACCATCTTCAGGCGGTGCATATTGCCCCCCACAAATGAATACAGACGCGGGCGGATCAGCAACAGCATCAGTATCATCGGACTCAGTGGGCACAGGAAGAAAGCCATCCATCTTCCAAAACCTTTTGCGGTCTAAAGCATGAGCTGTGGCATTTTGAATACCAATGATTCTGAGGAAGGAGCAAGCAGAAGTCATGGTTGTATGAGTTTAAATTGGATAGGAGCAACACAAGAGAGACAAAACAAAAATAGTAAGTCTGTTTTGCAAAGAGTGGCACATGCGCAGCAAGCCAAGCAGTGAGCGCTGGTGAGCAATGGAGCTCCAGTGGAGCGCGCAATGGGAGTCACGCGAATTACGGGATCCGACCTTATACATTGTAGAAGACTCAATGCATTATTACCCCAGAGTATTGTGAAGATTCTGTGCCGTCGTTAGGTGGCTGAATGATCTACGCCTCAGTAAATAATCTGTTTCGAAGTACCCCGCCATCATCGAGAAGTGCAGGTCACAAAGAATGGGCTAAACCCCCTCCTCCTCATCCTCATCACCAGAGACTTCTGCATTCTCTTGACCTGCCTTGGCCATGAGCTGTGCGAGATCCTGCTCTTCCGTCTCAGAGACAGCTTTTGGCTGAAAGAAAAGTAAAAGGAGTCAGAACAGCGATGAGGTGGAACGGACGATTACATCGCACCTTCATCTTTACAACTAGGTTTCCACCCTGGGCCTCAATCGTGCCCAGAATCGACTCGATCGCACGTTCTAGACGATCAACAGCAGCGTACTACAACTTATCTCAGACAGCTTCGTGATCCAGGACAATAAAGGCAGACCTTGTCTGTGGCGTTTGTGCTGAGAACGTATAGCGGAGGAGCTACAAGCTTGGCTTTAATCGGCACTGTTTCGTTGCTTTCTGCTTCACCTGCCCTCAGAGCCTTTTTGATGGCGTCGATACCGGCAGGGGTGTAGCATGTGAGCTCGATATCAGCGCGCAGCTTAATAGGCTGGGGTGTCAATCGCCGTGCGATCGTGCCCATAAGAATCGATATGGCTGCTGATGAGACAGGGCTTGGAAGGGATGAAAATACGGTTTCTTGTTCGCTGGTCTCGTCAGCACTCGCAGGAGGTAAAAAAGGGTGCTTGGACGCACGTCAAAGCAAGCTTGAATGCATCGTATGGATGTCCATATTTATGACTAAGTGGCCATGCCACTTGCTCGTACAGTTTTTCCAACCTTTCTTCCTCGTTCGACCCATCGTGCGGTACAGCGGCCTCTTCAGCAGCCGCAGCCTCCTCAGGATTTTCCTTTTTCGCCGCGCGCCTAGACTTCTTCGTCTCCTTCTCCACCGCCTCGTCCTCAGGGGAGATGGCAGCGTCTGCATCCATCGATGGCAGCTTTGATGCGACGTGCCGCATGATAGATGCGACAGCTTTTGACTTCATGTACCGTTCCTCGCACTTGATGATGTCTTCGGGGGAGACACGACGTTTTGATAGATCGATATAGCCTGTGCATAGGGACTGTAGTGAGCATATTGAGGATAGCTAGGATGGAAGATCGGAATACCTTTTTCCCTATCCACACGAAGTACCACTACGACTTCGTTACGGCCAACACGGATGAGCTTCTGTATTGATCGGATACGTCTGCGGGAGAGCTCTGAGAGGAGAATCATTCCCTCGATGTTGTCATATTCGAGCTTGTTTCATATAGATGGATCGGTATGGCCAGCGAAGAGGCTAAGGTGAATGGTGCGTACCAGTTTGACATATGCACCCATTTCCGCAATCTGGCGGACTTGGACCATGACAAGCTCGTCAACTTCTGGATATCTTTGTTCATAATACCGCATGGTGTAGGCAGTCAGGAGAAACTTTCAAGAAATTCAGCTAATTAGCTGAGGGTGCTCAGCCAATCGATGAGTGAAGTCTGAAATCTCAAATTATGTATCCCGCTTTCCAAAACGGTTGCCACACCGGGATTTACCATAAATGTAATTGCATATGACTCGGAACAAGTATGGCAACTCAGGAGCCACGCAGCCACCTGAATTCTACTACCATAGACTAGAGCTATACTATACTATCATATCAAGTAATGGCTTGACGATGAGAATAAGATGAGCCATCATGACGGCCATGTCAGCAAAAAAACACTCACTGTATTTTGGACCCCCACCTCCCTCGGGAACCGTCCATGTAATATCCTGTGTAGGGACCTTGATATCACATAACTTGCAGTGGATACAGTTCTGCAATGACCAACGTAAGACATAGTGTATGGTTTGAGAAGGAAATGCACCTGAGAATTGATGACTAGTTTATGTCCATTCCACCCATCTGCTGCCATCTCATCTTCAACATATTCGTAAACGCCGGCAGGGCAAGCCCGTTGCAATAGCCCAGCATACTCGCTCACGTTGCGTTGCACGTGCAACTTCCGAAGAGCGATGTCTTCGATGCCGTTCTTGCGCACACGGAGATGTATAGGCTGGTCTTCTGCGTGGTTCGTGCCGGTTAAAGTCAAAGAAGTCAACAAATCTGTCGACAATGGAGGTTGCGGGGGAGGGTAATTGATAGGGCGAAATCGGTACGCGGGTTGAGTATGTTGCGCATCCGTCAATCCTGTTCGATTGCGGAACGTCCATGGAGTGCGTCCCTTAAGGAAGAGAGAATCGATACCAGAGTATAAAATACCTCCCCAAATGCCCAAGGGAGTATGGAAGCTTTCGCGTAAGTTGCGAACCTCGCTGAGGTCTGACCAAACCCAACTATTCTTCAGTGCGGTTTCGTACTGTGACATGTCTGTAGGTCCGCTGCTAGAATCCTGAGATAGAACAGCAGCGGCCGCTTCGGCTGCCAACATACCGCTCTTCATCGCGTTATGAGTTCCCTTAATTTTTGCGATGTTGACGAAACCAGCCGAGCAACCAACCAGGGCACCACCAGGGAAGTAAAGCTGAGGCACAGATTGAAGACCGCCTTCGTTGAGAGAACGTCCGCCATACGCTATCCTTGTGGAGTTCCCAGACAGGAGCTGTGCGAAATATGGATGGTGCTTCATGCGCTTGAATACAATATCAGAAGGACGCGCGTGGCAATCAACAAGAGCATACCTGAAATTCTTTATAGGGACTCAGATATGGGTTGGCATAGTCGAGTCCGATTACAAGGCCAAGGCTGACGAGCCCGTCGGCCATGTGGTAAACCCAGCCACCGCCATATGTTCTGAAGTCAAGAGGCCAGCCCATGGTATGAATTACTTCACCAGGTCGATATTGGGTTGGATCCACGCGCCAAACTTCCTTGAGGCCAATTCCATATGTTTGTGGATCAGAATTTCTGCGAAGATCAAAATTTTGGATAAGTTCCTTCGCGATGGAACCGTGAGCGCCTTCCGCGATCAGGGTGACCTTGGCACGAAACTCCATTCCAGGCTCAAAGGACTCCTTCATGTGTCCTAGTCTGTCCAGACCAACTTCATTCGTCCTTATACCAGCGACGCTCCCATCATCTGCGTAGACCACGCCTGCACCGGCGAACCCAGGATAGACCTCAACCCCCATTTCCTCCGCTATGCTTCCGAGCCACGCAGTGAAACGAGAGAGCGAGACGATGTAGTTGCCTTGGTTCGACATCTGCGGGGGATGGGGTATGGGTATCGAGAGCGACTTGGTGAGGAAACGCATGTGAGAGGACGTCGCTGACTGAGTGAGTGGGTGGTCATCACGGAGAGCCCAATCTGGTAGGAGTTCATCAAGTGCTCGAGGCTCGATGACAGCTCCGGAGAGGATATGGGAGCCTAGGGCGAGCTACAGTTACACGGGGAAGTTTCAGTGTTCGGAGTACGTACCTACTTCGGGGCCCTTTTCCAGCACAACTACCCTAAATTCTTTTCCTACTTTCTGTTCCAGCTGCTTCAGTCGAATCGCGGTGCTAAGGCCAGCTGGGCCAGCTCCAACGATGCAGACGTCCACATCCTCCGAGACACGTTCAACACTAGATGGGTCGAATAATTGCCTATGGAGACGGGAGGATGAGTGGAGTAGGCGTTTATAATTAAGTATCCTTAGATGACTGGCTGCACGGGTCAACATCAGCACTAATTAGCTCCTGTGGTGAAAGCGGTGGACAAAATCTTGGATCTCGAAAAGGCAACCTCGGTTGAAAATTTGATGGGTTCACTGCGGTGGCGTCATATGTAGTTGGACTTCCAGCTTCCGGACTCCGCACACTTGTTTGTTAACTAAACCAGACACTCTAGCTTCCCGAATCCCTAGGCGCACTCAAGGCGCACTCGATAAGAATCGAGCGTGCGATATGACCGGCTTTTCTGCTCTACCCTTTGCTGAAGATTCCTTCCATGATGAATCCCGGTGGATAGGAAGAGCCAGGATTTTAGGACCACATTTGACACGCTTTCCCACTCTCACTGTCGGGTTTTTGGGAGTGCAGGTCTTATGGTCGGTTGAGATGTCATATGGTGAATGGTTAGCCTACACCCTTCCTAAATGATTATTCAACGCTACTGCGCGTCACAAGCTTCCCCCTACCTGTTGTCCCTCGGTCTATCAAAACCACTAATGGCAATGGTCTTCCTTGCTGGCCCTCTCTCTGGCCTCATCGTTCAGCCCTTGATAGGTACCTTTACTACGCTCTCTATTTTCAGTCTCTTCAACCCGTCTGTAGGTGTGCTAGCCGACCATTCAAAGTCACGCTTTGGCAGACGGCGACCTTTAATTGTTATTGGTGCAGCATTGTGTTGTACTGCGACCCTTCTATTTGGATACACTCGTCCATTTGCTACTTTATTCACAAGGCCAGGCTCATCCTCAGTGAGTGCACTCTTCAATATAGTTGACAGACGTATCTCGATCTGACTTTGTCAGAATGATTCACTTACCATATGGCTCGCTGTCCTATCGATATACTGCATAGATTTTTCCATTAACGCAGGTTTGTCTGCATACACTCTGTGTACTGCATGATAATACTGAAATCACTCGTAGTGCAGGCTCTGGATCGCGCTCTTTTGGTTGACACCCTACCCCCCTCAGATCAGCCCAGCGGTAATGCATGGGCGGCTCGAATGCTGGCCATAGGCAGTGTGCTCGGATTCTTCGTGTGAGTTGCATTTGGCAAATTCGTGCTTGGGAGCTTATATTTCTATCACAGCGGAGAAATAGATCTTCCTCGATGGCTGCCTTTCCTTGGCCGTCTTCAACTAGAAGTCCTAGCAGTCATTGCGTCCCTGTTGCTCGTATCCACTCATTTGTTGACCTCCATTTGCGTAAAAGAAAGGATACTTGTAGCCACTGAGTGCGTCATCTCATATTCACTCGGCATCTATCTCACTCGACCAAAGCTCTCGCGCCAAGGGATTGAAGAAAGAAATTTATGACATATGGAACACGTTAACAAGATTACCTCGAGTAATAAGACAGATCGTACGCAGCAAATCTGCTTTACAACTTCCTGCCTAACCCACGTTTACAGTGCTATATCCAATTTTTGTGCGTTTGTGCCGAATGATTCTCCACCTATCTGACGACCATAACCTGATAGCGCATCGCTAGCCTGGTTCCCTGTTCTATTCTATACCAGTGTATATATCGGCGAATTGCACAAACAGGTTTCCCCTCCCCCAGGAGACGACAGCTTAGCTCTCGTATTAGAAGAGGAGGCTACACGTCTTGGCGCGCGCGCACTGTTCTACAGCGCATTGGTATCTCTCGCAACAAACATCATCATGCCTGTCTTCGTCGTTCATGCAAAAGAAGTCTCTACGTTGAGTCTTCTTCAACCGAAGAAGTCGTGGTTAGAACGTGTTCAAGTTCACCTGGCTACACTCTGGGCATTGTCACACTTCATATTCGCATGCTGCATGGCTGCCACGTTGTAAGTCCTTCACACATCTAAGTAAATGACAGCTTTGATGACAACTTGAATCTTCAAGCGTTGTATCAAGCGTCGGCGGTGCTACCTTCATCATGTCGGTGAGCGGATTTTGCTGGGCCATAGCACAGTGGGCCCCGTTTTCGCTAGTACGTCATCATCCGAACCCTGAATGTCGCCCTAATACCTGATTCCATCCGATTCTCAGCTCGCGGAGGCAATATTGTCACATCCCACAACAGATGAAGAGACGGCCTCGATATGTCTTGAGGACACACGCTCGGATCGAAGATCCAGGGCGGACGACGATGGGCAAGATGCCGATGAAACTCTGCATCTCGTCGATTCCGACCTCGAGGACCCGACGTACTCGAGAACTGTATCGCCGGAACAAGAAGAGGATGGTCGCTATCCGAGGATCATGATGAATAACGAAGCACGAGTCAGCCAGATAGATATAAATGTCTCATCAACTCAGATGCCTCATGATGCATCGCCTCTTTGTAGGCCAAAAAAGAATCTCAATGGCTTGAGCTCGCAGGCTGGTGCCATTCTTGTCAGTACTTCAGATCCTTGTTCCCATCATATCTCATGGACATCACCAGGGCATCCATAATATGTTCATCGTCATACCCCAATTTCTCGTCACCGGTCTGTCGTCGATCATCTTCGCAATATTTGATCCCCAGAAGTCTGTCCTACACGGTCATCATCCGGGCAATGCTATGCCTGTCAATGGCACGGTCGCTACATCAGGAGATGTCATGCGACAACTTCTAGATCGAGATGATGATCTCTCTGTAAAGGCAGGTCCCAATTCAATCGCAATAATATTTCGGTGCGTGCAATCCGTGGCGTCATGCATACTAGTGAAACAGCTGATTCCAAGACTGAATCAGGTTGGGAGGCGTGGCTGCAACCGTGGCTTTCGTCCTGTGCTGGCGCCTGGCTAGGGAGTTGAAACGCACATGAGTTTGATTGCTATGGCTGGTGATCAGGGTACTTTCAATATTGAACTACAATTACATATGCTTTGGTGTTGTAAACTTTCCGGAACCATGTCATAGCTTCAAAAGACAGTCCCGTCACTCTCTATCTCGATGGGAGGTCCGCCCGTCAAGGGCCGGAGCCGCTTGGCAATCTCTCTCCCTCCTTTCCACGTTGCACTTTCTAGTACTTGGGCAAGGGTCAGATCACAGGAGTTCACACCAGCTTGACGTCGGATGCCATCTGCGATGCGATCCCTGCCCAGGAATTTCAATATGGTCTCGGGACAGATCCACTGATGACGCACAGTTCAATCACCGTCATTGCCCGCCATTCGACTACAGCACCATGTGAAGGTAGAAGGCACGGAACACCGCTAGTGTTTGTAAGCGACTTAAGGCTGGGTTTCAGGGTAAGAATGCCGAAATCTATCAGCAAACCTCCTAGATCAGAAGTCAATGGCAGTGTCAAACGAAGGTACATCGAATGTACCGTTTCTGTACTCTGGGAGGCCAGTCATGTCCTCAATGCCGTCAAATCTCCACTTGAGAATCTTCTCCATAGGCTCGATCAGGCTGTATGTGATCCATCCCGTTAGTTTGTGGAACGGTACAAAGTTGTCTCCCTCAGCTTGTCCATCCGTAGTAAGGACAGAGCAAGGCCACACATCTCCGAGCTGCACTCCAGCGATGGAAAACCTCGCAGGCCAGATAGGAGCTAAACCCTCAAGCAAGACTCCCCACAGCGATGAGACATGGACACGCTGGGACGAACCATCGAGCTTCGATTCGAGTTCCAGGAAATCTGAGAATATCATGAGAACGAACCAAGCGCCTTATCAAAGAGTGGACAACGTACCAATGATATTTCCGGGTCTAGCATCGGAACCGAAAAAGCGAGGGTTAGACTCCAATGCAGCCTTGAGATTGATCAAGAGCGAAGTTCGACCTGACAGACCAACCATGGGGTTGGTATCACTGACTTGCATAGCGGCGGCGATGCTTCCTTCATCAATCTGAGACAATCCCTGCGCTTTAGATGGGAAATCAGTGCGAGGACGTTAGACACAGAGGACGCCTCCATTACCATCGACTCGATGGGGCTGAGCTTCAGGAGACCCCGAAAAAAGACCTTGGTCAAACATGTGTACAGTTGCAACCGCGAGGCCCTCCGAACGACTGTAGCTTTGCCCGTCTGGCTCGTTATATACCCATTGGTTGCCAGCGCCAGCGTCCAGTAAGACAGAAACGAGAAATAAATCAATCAACCTTTTGCATTTTTCTTTCTCGCTGACTGGCGACCCTCGTTCTTCATCCCATTTCGCTATCAAAGGCGCTATGCGTGATTTTCCCGCATCCAGATGCCTCCATCTCCCATGCGGTGGGATCTGTTAATGTTATTCTGACACTGGCTGTAGATTCAGACATATAAATCCTTACAGAAGCAAAGTCAACACCGCCATCAGCAGCGGGAAAGTCTCTCTGAAACACGTGTCAGCAATGAGTAACGACTGGGAGTCGACTCGAGGCGGAACCTTCATGATTTCGAGGCAGTAATTCACAACGGACGATTCTTGGTCCGGGTTATAATCAAAATACTCCAGCTTTCCCTGCTGCGCCATGGCATGTACATTTGAGCATCGTTCTCTAATGGCTGGAAGGGTGCGAAGATATGCTGCCTGCACAGATGGACCGGAGAATTCGGTTAGGTTCATGGTTTAGATTAACCGTAGTGCTTTAACTTATTCGCTCCGAGCTCTGTGATAAGTGAAGCTGCATAACATATCATAACACCGCCAGCCACAGGCAAGCCACCGCATCATTGCGCATGGTAGATCTATCATATGCTCACAGCTGTGCGTAAGTACTGTTGGGATTTCCAGAAGCTTGTAAACTCACATTATGATACCTTTAGATCACACGTTGACACTGGCTCTCCAGCTCGTACCAAATTGCGTATTGGTACTTAGTTTTCCCCCCAAATTGATAACATATACTATATTCCAGATCCATTAAATCAAGAAGGAATTACTGACTTGGATCAAAGCTTCTATACGTATGGTGACGTCAGCCAAGGGGAGACTATCGTGCACTCAGTGGCAGATGCATCTCGACCCCTTTGCCTTTGCAAACGCCTTATTAAGTTTATGGGCAAAGACATGATGTGACGACATCCAATCGACGGCCGAAAAAGTAAAGGCGAAACTTCGTCCAGATTGCAGGCCGATTCAGGTTCCCGCGAAGATATTGCTTAGAACTACGAGGCTACGCTCTTCTCGTGGGATTATGAATGCCTGAAAACGTGGTACGTATTCGGGAAGTGAAAGAAGAAATCTCCCCGATTTGAGTATTGATGACTGGTTGGCCCTCGACAACTGGAAGAATATACAAGTATGAACAATACCCTTAACCTGAGAGCTTGCATGGGTCTAATGCTTAACTCAATCAAAAGTGATGGTAGCAACTAACATCACCAAGATCAAACTGCAAATACAAAGTGATTGGACAGAAAACTATGATCGGCATGGCGGGGTGAAGACCCTTTTGGTAGTGTGGCCACACACAGCAGGTCCGATCTCTTATGCATGTTGTCTAGCACAGTGGGAACACATCGGATTTCCGTGTCGGACAACGACAGTTTGGGCTCTGCCCATGCTAGTGTGGGACAAAATTACAGTCAGTCGGCTTTGACATGCTATGTGCAACACACCATTGAACACATGTGCTAGGGCAAGTAGGGCAGCCTCGTGGATGTGCCGCACTGTATCGGCATTGAGAGGATTGACAGTCCACCTTTGCAGTTGTTGTCAGTAACTTCAATGCGTTGCAAATGCAGTGTTGGGCTAACCTTCGCGTCACCGATGGGCTCTTCGTGACCGCAACCGTGTCTGGCGCACTGAACCTGACGGTGACACATGTTATCTGTGACGCAAGTCAGTTCGGTTAGAAGAAAGTATCTGAATCGCCCTCACATGAGAGATTTCTGGGAGAGGGATGGGGTCGTTAAGCTGAAGACACTCTGTTTGCAACCCTTTAAATCCTGCCGCTGCAAGGCCCCATCATGCAATAAGAAGAACAAGAGACCAACAGGAAAAAAAATTATTCCCGTGAGGGATTAGACTGGAAACTGCGGGGTCAAGTGTCAAAGTGAATGCGGGGTATGGATTGCGAAGTTGGGGCATTAAACTTCGACATGCCGAGCGCCTTGCATCGAGAAGCATGTCGAAGGCGAGCATATGATGCGAAGACACATGAATCTTATCTTGAGCAGCATGGCTGACCCACATCTAAGATTGAGCTGATGACATACAATGAGGTTCGCGGGTTCAAGGAAAGAACCGAGATCTTGATTCAGAGTACTTGGGCGTTGAGCTAATGGCAGTGAAAGGCAACCGTCTTGGGTTTCAATGGTTCTGCGCTGAGTCCTCCAGCTATCAAATGTGGCATCGTGGTAATGCTGGTGACCTCAGGTGCGCCATCGTGGCCATCCTAAATCGTGTTAAGTATTTGTCCATTTTACGTGTGCGAGCTCACCGCGCCTGATTTGCGCCCGATTTGAAACAGCATACGAGCACATTAATTGGCACCGGAGGACGAAACTACTCCTGATCGCTTATTCACAGTAAAACACCGCACGCCGTAATGGAATTTAAAAGCATTACGCTCCCATTCAGGCATGTTCTGTCAGGCGACTTGCAGTCAGAAATGTGCATCACGGATGACCTATATGAAGGGAAACGTAGCAAGCCATCCGTGAAACAATGCATGGTCGATAGAAAATGAAAATTCGGGCTTGTTGACTGGGGTGCATCTTGGGCCAGAGAAAATCAAAGGAAAATGTTGATGTGTACTTCAAAACGCCGCAAAACGTACTTCTATGAAGCTTTGTTTCGCCGAAACCATCTCGTATTTAAGCGATTCCGCGCCTTTCACCTTCCCTATGTTTCCAGAACGCGTGAAGCCGCCAATCACCTTCAATTCGTCTGGAAGAGATGTACCTCCCGTTGTGATTTGGTTCTAACGAACAGTCCAAACACCAAAGTTCAGTGATTCCTACCTGCACCAGGTAGTCCGCCACATGCAGATAATACTGCCCGACACTCCGCGGTCCGTGACTGTCATCGGACAGAGCAAATCGACCGTTTTTCTCCTGAATTAGCTAAGCATTGTAAGAAAGCAATGATTAATACAGCACGACTTTGGTACTGACCGCAACTACATCTTTCCCAGGGTACGGCGAAGTCCATCCCTCCTTCTTCAACGCGGCAGCATTGATTTCGAAAAGTGCGCCGTATCGCGTAGCTTCCTCAATGTTCCTGATTAACTTGCCCCAGGCGATGGGGTACTGTTTGAGATCGAGGGAAGGGGTGTAGAGTCGACACAAATCGAGATGACCAATGATCTCTGGTTGAAACTGACGGATCAATTTATGCTGTGCATCGAAGTATGCAGATAGAAAGCGTTCCATCTGATCGTTTCCGAGAATATAAACACCTTCACCCGAAAACTTGGCCAAAGCCTGTTCATATGTGGCACGATCAAAGTCGATGGGGATAGTGCTGACATGATGGACGGATCCGATGATATAATCAATGCGCATCCCGTTATCCTTGAGAAGCCTTTGAAGATGATCGAGGTCACCATCGGTAATGTACTCTGTCTCGAGTCCGACCAATAAGGTGATCTGGGGGGAGTAAACCTCTTTCAGTCGATGAGCTTCGTCGAGAAATCTCATGAACTGATTGGACAGGTCATAAAGGGATAGTTCCCTCTGACAGATGAATTTAGATGCAACGCCTGGTCGAGCCAGGAAGAAAAAACTACCTCCTCTGGATACAGATCTTCTACCCTGTAGCGGGGTACATGTTCTGTCAAACCATAAACCTCGAAACGTTGTTTGATAGCTTCCGATACAACTTCTTCTAAGGATCCGAGGGCATGCCTACAAAACTGGCCAGAGTGAGAGTGATGGCTGTAAGGCATAGCTATTTAACCCGTAGATGCACGAAAGCAATGAGAACTCATCAAATTTCTTACATAATACGTTTCAAAAGGCAATGCAAGCACCCATCGCGGGAGGCCCGTCAGCATCACCACGACCCCGCATGCATATGACATCGATAGTTCGCCCGCATACTACCCCAGATATTAGATGACGTGTGGGTTCATGCTTGACGTCGACTAGCTCAGAAATGGGGTATGTAACGAATTGCTTCATAAGCTACGCAAGGTATGCTCCGCACTTGCCTCAGCGTTTGTTCAATTGTTTTCTTAGTAGTATGAGTTTCCAATGAGGCGTGATGGGACCGCAAGTGATGTCCCTTCAGAAGTTGTCCCTTCCATGCTAACGACTTGATAGGCAGTCTGCTCTCTGCCATGCAATGTGAAACACTTGCAATTAAAGCAGGCTTCTCAGTAGCATCAACAGTAACCCTTACCCACCTCGGATAAGAGCCACCGTGAGTTGTGTCATCAGGCTCGGACGCGACGGAAATGGAGTCTCTGGAAATCCCGTAGCCTATTCCCTCAAAGCTGACGAATATCACCCTGGCGGTGCTTCCAATGTCATGTCCCTGTCAGAAGTGCACTCAATGCAACCGAGAATTATCAAGAAATTTCGAACTCAGTAATGAACGAAGTAAGAGAACAAGCACATACACTCAGCGTAAATGAACTAACACATCGAATATATGAGGTCTTGAGAAATACCGCCATACACACCGGGTCGCTGTGTACTTACATGAGCTGATTGCATGGTTCCCATATGGCTTACGTTGAGAGAAACGCTGTGGTCCATTACCGACATTTTGCAGTCGCCTCACGGAACCGCTGTGGGCGACGAGACCATGTCATGTCTGGTGTGGATGCAAGTAACGTCTTCCCAGAGCTATGTACATAATACGGGGCGCTTTCGGTAAGTACGCCTCCAAGACGCACTACCGACCATGTCATGTCGCCGTGGGGAGTGTTTTCATGATTTATGGATGTAGTACGTTATTCTGATATCCTAGATTTCGACGGGACTTCGCAGGTCCGAGACTAGGTGACTAGCGACTATCCAGGAGCTCCTTATGCGATTGGATTGCGAGTGGATAGGCCCAAAATGATAGAGTAATAAACCCAGGAGAACGTCTTGGCTTCAGTCTGACAATTGACTGTGTACATGGCACTGTTCGTATCCAATTTTGTTGCAATTCAGTGGGCACCAGCACTTCCCTTCATGTGACTGATAGAGCTGACATCTGCTGCCGGCTTTCGCGGATTGGATGCCCTAGTTGGTTTAAGGCGTAGAAAAGGCACCTCAAAAAAGCATAGATAATCGTCGATGCTGATATATATATTACAAACACAAATTTCGAATGCCAATGGTTCGATCTAGCTAATCAATATCAATCAATAGTCCTCACAGCAGGAGTATCTCTTGTCCCTGGCCTCGGCATAGGACTTGATCTCCTGGATCCCAACGGAGTACCGACAACACTCCCGCGCCCGCGCCCGGACGCAGTCCGTGAAGGTGCGACTAAAACAGGCGGCCCTATCGGCGGTTGATTCCACGGCATCTTGTTCGCAATCCATCCTGTCCACGTCTTGCCTCTTTCACACCTCTCTCTCTCGTCTCGCTTTCTTTCGAACGCAGCTCGGTATCTCTCGTAGCTCTCTCTAAACCCCCGGTCAACGCGCGAAGAAAAAATGAGTTCGCCGCGTGGACTGTTGGCGGGTGGTATTGGTGCCATGGGCGCTGGTGCCTTGGATGGGCGTAGTGTTGGGGAGGGTGCTCGCGGCTGGGTAGGTCGGTGGAAAATGAAAGAAAAGGAGGTGATGGAGAATGTTGAGCGGAGGGGGGGACGTCGGACATTCAGGTACATGTTGAAATTTCGAAGGGCTTTATTCGCATGAGGAACATATCTGTGGCACCGTCGCTAAATCTCTGAGCGATGAAGACATTGTATGAAGGGCTGACCTATTTGCATATGCAATTTTTTCAGCGTACATGCCGCTTGCAAAGAAGAGAAGGAGGGCAGTTACGAGTACGAAGAGGAGCCCTGATGCAAAGTATGGGTGGGGCTTTAAGTTTTCAGCACCACCGTACACATCTGGAAGTACTTTGCGGAGGAGATTCGTGTAGGGTATGTCTAGAAAGGATGTCTGAAGAAGGACTTCGGAGAGAAGGAAAGCGATAACTATCATAAGGTGTAGTAGAAACACTGAATAGACATTAGCGTCTTTAGCAATGTATAAAATATTTGTGAAAACATACGCTGATACCTGGACTTTCGGCGTTGAAGCTGAGCGGCGTTGGTTTTGAGGCGCTCTTCAAAAAGCAGCAAGTCACGGTAAGTCGCAGTGTCGCTGGATGGATGAAAAGATGCTCTTGACTGTTGGCGCTGGTTTCTTGAAATTGGTGCCATTCAGCAAGCTCTCAGAACTGGATGCCGCTAAGGCTATGTAGAGATTCCATCTACACGTGACAACTAAATGGGGACGCGACTTGCATTGTCATTATACTCCGGAAGCTGACTGAATGTCAACCTTGCATCGTGGTTTCGGTATCACTTCGCGAGGCGATTTTTGTTCTAGCTTCATCGCCTCCGCTTGTACTCACGATAATAGCCAACGCTCTGTCATCGTCGGAGAAGTCCCATCAAGATTGGTGACATGACGCTCAGTACATCAGTGCTTGTTTCCGTTCCTCTGCTTGCGCTGGTCGTTTCGAGCCTTCCAATTTTTCCGGATTCTGAGCAGTAAGTTCATTCCTTTGCTCCAAGAAGCATCAGTGATAAGTGTTGTAGGACGTTGCTAGCAGAAATGCAAGATTCTGCGCAAGCAGTTTTTCGTTTGCGTTCATCACATCCAGAGTGAGTTATGCTGGATTTATTTTCTGAATGCTCTTCTGATATGGAGCTGTAGTGATTTCCAGCGCGACGCTCGAACGGATATCGGGCTTCCGTCCGCTGCTGCAGATAATGGCTACCTTTCATTTGATGCAGTGCCTTACAGCCGCGTGAGTGGGCCGGTTAACGTGGGAGGCCTAGGACCTTTTGGTCAACGAACCACCACTGTGATCAGCTCAGGAGATGAAGTGACAATCATGCAAGACCCCCCAAGCCTCGTTACTGAAGATAGGAAAGCAGGCACTTTCTTGACTTCTGGGTGTACCCTCTTGTACATCTTCTCGTGCGCTGCTGCACTGCTTGCACTGGCTTGTGTAGGCCTTCGAGTGTTCGCCATCAAGCACTTACGTACCCAAATTCTTTGCTCTCACAAGGCTTGGCAGATTCTGCCCCGTGTTGAGATTCAGAACCATGCGGTGTTGTCCTCCTGCAAAAGAAATTCTGGGTCTGGAACGGCTGCGGCGGTAACGCAGAACATGCTGGATGAGAAATGCGAGGAATTGCCGTGTTTCAGTGCTCGCACGCCCACTCCGTTGTCATATGTCTCTATCACCATTTCCGATGATTTAGAAGAAGACTCCGAGGACGAGAAGTTCCACGATGCTTTCGACATTCCGCCGTCTCTCAGCGGGCAAGACCTTCCGTCCCCCGTATCACCTTTGCGGGATCTTCCTTTCCCACCCATCACACCGGCACTTGGCCCTGCCCCGGACGATCGATCCACACGTCCACAGCCAAATATTCCCCCAACAACAGATCTTGACGTTCGTGAACCACCTACACGTCCTTCCTGGTCCTTGCGGGTTGCTACTCTTATCCCTGCGCCTCCTTCATCCCCGCTCATCTGTCCCCGCAGTCGCGCATACCGTGCTGTACCTGAGTTTGACATTGCTCTGGCGATGCAACTCAGGCCAGGCCGCGGCGTTGGCGCTGACCCCGCGTGGATGGTGCGCTTCTTAATGGCTATTTTTGGGTGGTTTGCTGTTGCGCTTGCCGGGACTCGATAACTCTTTCGATACAATTACAACAGTACGGGCGGAATTCTATTTTACATGCCCGCCGACCCTGACCCACCACGAGGCTCCAATTTATGACTGCCCTTGCAGGGCGTAGGGCGCTGTGCTCCCTGATACTTCCTTCCGCATTTTCGTCAAGGAACTTACTATTTGGAACATTGCACACATCAACCATATCCCGAAAAACATTTGTCTCTATGCCATCAATTGTCTTTGCAGTTTTTAATACCTTCCATGACACCTCGGTTCGTTCCAAAGCAATGGTTCAAATGTTACTTTTGAAATCAACTTTCTTGACCACATCTTTCCAGCCTATCTTCAGATGGATTTTCACCGGACTTAGTTGCGACCCTGAAGTATAAGCTTCAAGTTTAGCAATTTCAAATGGATTTCTTCTTCTATAACGAGCAGGAATGAGTGACATCATACGTAATAAAGCTTGCGTCCTTGCTTCCATACGCGTCCTTCCGGAATCGCTACAGAATCAAAACGCGTGGTATGCCAACCTGCGAGGCTGCATTCACGCTTGAGGGTGCCCCTGCAGCGTTAAAGTGAGCGCTCTCATTGAATATCGGTGAGAGGATTCGGTAACCCAGTTGACACCCTTGTAGAAACGTTCATGCGAAGGGTTTTCCACAAAAAGTCTATGAATTACCAAGACCCAATTGAGATCAAATCTTCACAACGTTCTACAAATAATCTTGCTTGCTGGTACCACACGCTTTCAGATTCAGATGCGGTAGGTCGCTTGGCAGGTCGCGTGGCAAACAACCATGCACTAGATGCTTGCTCCGTACTCTCTCAGGCTAGCAAGTAGTATATGGATGTGAAGTGACTATTAGCACTCGTGACTTGGGGACAAGTACGGGGCGCAGTGCCAAGGGTTTCTTTCCAACTTTATGATAAGTTTTAACGATTCGATACAGATTGATGTTTTATGACATTCCAGAAGGAACGAGATACTGTCTAAGTAATAGTCTGGCTAG
Source organism: Suillus ampliporus (assembly GCA_016584345.1). Classification (NCBI taxonomy): domain Eukaryota; kingdom Fungi; phylum Basidiomycota; class Agaricomycetes; order Boletales; family Suillaceae; genus Suillus; species Suillus ampliporus. The sequence continues at coordinate 29,764 of JABCPV010000197.1, forward strand.
CCTACATGGGGGAGCTCGGACTTATCTTCTCAAATGTCGGAAGCCTCAACAACTACAGCGTGGCCGCGTCCATCCTTCAGGAAGAGCTGTATGGACTTGTCGTTTCCGCCCTTCTTGTACGTCTAGGCCCGCCTGGCGCAACCAAATATTTACACTGACCACCTCAACGCCACACGCATCATCAATTCTAGCCTACACTCCACTCCTGATCCGCTCTCTCAGGACGTTCCCTGTATCGTTGGCTTCGCTCAATTATCTCTGCTTCCCCACTTTCCCCAAACCTAGCCCTATCAAAATACACACCTCCTCTACCTCCCCCGCAGCAAAAGCAAATAACATTGTCGACTCTTCCGCCCGCAATTCCCACCATCTTCTGCTACGACCTTATCCTGTTCCATCGATGCGCCATCTTCACTCTCGACACCTTCTCACTCTATTCGCCGACGTTCAAATTCATCGAGTCCTCACTAACTCACTTACGGACTGTCTCACAAAGCCGCTGAAGATCCTGCCTTTACGCCTGCCCATACCCTCGCGCTGCTTCTATGTGACTCACACAACCCCCGGATCACCCATATTTACGATCACCATTCGCCTACTCTGCCATCGTGCAATTGTACGCACGGTCGCGCCAACTGGACAGTTTCTTGCGTCATCGCCCTCATACCGTCTCGTATGCACATTTTTCGAGACCCCCCACCATCTATTTGTCGAATGTCACCGTTTCGCGGAAACGCGCAACAGGTCGTCGCAGGATGTGTCGGCTGTAACCTCCGTGCTTCTTCATGAAGCAAAAACCAATGATCAAACAACGGAGTTGTATCTGCATACCGCGCGATGCCTGTTCGTCGATGACACCTCGACTTGGCCTCTGCGCACATCACGGTATTACTTGGGCACCATCCCCAAAGTAACAACATTCCCCTGCATCACCTCGGCGCTTGTGACGAAAATCACATTTATGGCACACAGCGTGTATCCAGTTAGCAGCTCACATCCGAGGAACATACAGGAAGACGCTCAATCCACAGGCTCAAAGGCACCGTGTTTTCGACCTTCCCCCTCATCTTATGTACCTTGAGCCACGGGAATAATCATTGTTGACCACTGGCGAGGTTCTTACTATATGTAGTAGTTACATTTGTAGCGTAGTCAGCCAATTTGAAAATCGTTCATTGATCTGAGCCGGCTCGTGCGTGAGTCTTATGGGTTGTTTGTACGTAAGCCCCGTAAGTAGTTAACTTACTGGTACTTGGTTTTCGGCGCTGTACTAATAGCCTCTCTGCTTTCTGTTAACTTGCTCCCTTACTTTCATCGAACACCCGCGGAAGTTCAGGAAGCCTATCCACTTCCATTTAAGCAGCCTACCCACATCCATTTAAAGTTCAAGCACCCACCGGGTTTGACAAACTCGCTACACACGGGGAAGACGCGTGGCATTGAACTACCATTCCATGGCTCATGATCGAGATGCCCTCGTAAGCCTGCTTGATTCCTCATGATATACTGATGAGTACGACCAAAGCAGTGGGCGAATGGTTACGATGAGACAGTAGAAGTTAACCAGCGTGCATTGATCGACAAGGTGTTGGCACGGTATTCAGGCGAATTCACAGGTGCACCATACCTACAGTTTTTTGATCCCGCAGCTCTGACGAGCCTGCAGTATTCCGTGAACTTCTGCAGAACTCAGATGACGCACAGTCCTCCGCGGTTGAGATATATTTTGAGACCGATGAGTATCTGCGACGAAAGAACAGCAAGGATGCGATACTACCAGAGGACGGTGTGCGTTTCCCAGACCTCAAAGCCGCTCCAGTCAGTACAATATCAATATTATTGCACTTCCGTGTTCGTTGATCGGTCGTTGTAGGTTGCCCAGTGGACCTTTCGGAATAACGGAGTGGTGTTTCGCGACGAAGACTGGAATCGGCTCAGGAAAATTGGTGTGTAGTGCACTTGAAGCTTGGAGAATATAAGGACTATCGCTCATTTTGGATAGCGGAGGGAAACCCAGACGAGGAGAAGATTGGCGCCTTCGGTGTCGGTATGCCCCATACTATGCGATTAATTTAACTTCCTACTATTTTCGCAGGCTTCTATAGTTTGTTCTCTGTGACTGAGGAACCATTTGTTATTTCAGGAGGTAAGAAATGCCTCCGCCCATCGTTTCGTCCTTCTGACAGAATCAAGGTCATGGAATGCAATTCTACTGGAAGGACAAAACCGGAGACCAAGTAGGCATGTCGATTGATCCTTGATATTAGCTGACGTCTTGAAGCTCCTTGTCCGGCGCGGTGATCTGCCATCTAAAAATGTTTCCCAGTCTAATCCGTGGACAACCTTCGAGATGACGCTTCGTGAAAAAGCACCAATCCCACAGCCTTTCGATCTGACGCGATTCCTTGCAAGCAGCATCACCTTCATGGTCCACCTTCGCTCAGTCAGCATCTTTATTGACTCTCATCGCCTGGCCCATCTCACCAAGTCTCCGGGAGTTCCAAAGGAGCTTGGATTACCTCAAGTGCTGAAAAATTCCAGTAGTTTGGGGGTGATGAGTGTGAAGAGCGTACAGTCCGCTGGTCAGCGCTTCTCCTTTGCTACTAGTTGTTTGCATGGCTGATGCACTGTTCTAGCTACTCGTATCCAAGCACAAGTCATACATGCTGTATACGATCTTGGAACCGAGAAACCTCCCGTCCTTCCGGTTGAAGAACTACGCAGGCCCGTCTCTCATGGTGGTTTTTTCTCGTCTCTCCTCAGCACTTTCACGTCACACCACCAGGCTGTGCTTGCAAAACCTGTACTGCAGCCACAAATTAAGAAAGACCCCATGGGAGTGTATACTTCGAGTGTCACACTCACAATGTTCAATGCGGATGTAGATGTGAAGCTGGATAAGAAACTTCAAAGCGAGTTACGCCGATCTACAAAGAAAAACCCACCCAATCACTTGAATTACAGTCTGATCTATGTGGGCTTTTGATCCCTGATCTCTGTTTTGGCTCGTGACTAATTCCTTCGCAGACAGGAAAAGACGAGTACAATGCGAGCGTAGAGGAGGAGAAGAGCCAGCCCGTATCGTGTGGAAGTGTTTTCCAGGGTCTTAGAGCTGATTTAAATGGGTCAGTATCTCGTTTCTACTGATGCCTATGGCTGAAAATTCACGCGTACAGCACTGGCCAAGCACGTGTGTTCATAGTAAGACCGGTCTCAAGCATGTGACTTCAGTTGACTGAGGAACATAGGGACACGCAACCGGACAGACAGCAGGTATCGGTGGCCATATGGCATCCAGATTTATCCCGACGGTGGAACGCGAGTCAATAGATTTAGTGTGCGTCGATTTACATTGCTCCATGCATACATCTAACTACGCTATTTCCAGCGACCGTAACGTCGCAGGTGAGATCTGCGTTTCACCACGGAGTTAATCTGGTCACTGACCGTCATATAGTATGGAATAGAGAACTATTGTACGTCGGTGGCTATCTGTGCCGAACAGCGTACGAGATGGAACTCGAAAATATTCGAGTACTCTGGAACGAAGCTACAAGTTCATCCGGCACTAACGTTCTTCATCCGGATCCACAACTTCGCGACTGGCTGCGCGATCGATTCTTGCATGTCCTCAAATTTTTCACTTTCCATGTCTCTACACCTTCTTCCGATGTCGCACGTTTCCTTGAGGCTGCTTTCTTTGGTTGCTCCACTTCACCCCTCAAGGTCCTTTCGACCACGGGCGTTCGTGATGCCTCTGATGTACGCGCTCCTGACCCCATGTTCTCGTTGTTCCTCAAGTACCTGCCTGTCCTTCCCGACCCTGTCCTCTCCTCTGCTCCTCTGGCTATTAGAGCTCTACAAAGTAAAGGGCTGATCGCAGACATTACATTCCGGGATGTTCTGGCTCAACTTCGACAGCATCCGCTCAATGAAGAGGAGCTCATTGCTTGCCTGAAGTGGTGGGTTGGTGTCGGACAGCAAGATTCGACGCATGATACTACGCGCATTCGTACCGAGCTTCTTAATGCCACTATCCTCAGTCTATACTCAGGAAAGGATACCAGGGTGGTTCCCCTTTCGATGGTGCAGTACTTCATCCATCAGCGTATGATTCCGCTAGATGGGCCGTTACCCGATACTCTCATGCCTCCGAGCGTCACGAAACACTTTACGCAGGAACAGCTAAGATCTTTTGGGTGGCGGGAATTTTCAATTCTCGACTGGATGCAGCACATCTTGAGGCCAGATGTTATGAACGCCAATCTGTCACAAGATATGACAAGGTCTTCGGAATGGGCTGAGCGAGTTTTGACCGTTTTAGCTCGCACGTGGCCATCGTTGTCCAAGGAGTCGCATGAGATGATCAAGGCTATGCTTGCCCAAACAACGTGCATACCGACATCTTCCGGTCTACAAAAGCCGGAGCTGTCGTACTTTCCGAGCGCCAATATATTTAACGATCTACCTGTCGTGAATTTTACGTCTGGCGGTACTCTTAAGGGCAATGTAGAAAAGCTGCTCTCCTTCATCGGTGTCCGGAAGCATGTGGACCTTCAGGTTGTTTTTGATCGGTAAGCCACTATGAATGATATCTCAGACAGGTATTCATTTTCCAGCAGGATGGTCAAAACTGGGGACTGGACGATCTCAGACCTGATTACGCATCTAGTCACTATCCAAAGCGCGTTAAATCCAGATGAGATTACGAAACTTCAGATGACGTCTGCTTTCTCAAAAGAAAGCGAGAACACCCCTCCAGGAAATAAGAAGCCGCGATATAGGGCCAGTGATCTTTATGAGCCATGTGTCACGAACCGTCAACTTGGTTTGCCGATTATTGATTGGGGCGAGAAGGCTAAATGGAGGAGTAGCTCCGAAGAAGGTCCGTCTCTTCTCTCTTCTCTCGCTCATTTGAAACAATATTTCCCTACCAGCAAAGCTTCTCTATCGACTCGGCCTACGACGAAATCCTCCTCTAGACTTGACTGTCAAACTCTGTGTTTCATCAGAGTCGGATATTCGTTCTGCAGCATTCAAATATCTTATAGACAGCATACCTTCCAGATACCCGGACTACAGATGTGAGAATTTTGGTCATGTTGCTTTCATTCCAGCGGTGAATGAATTCGGACCTGGTATGGGAACTCTGAACGAGGTCAGCGGGAACGCACGCATCATCAATCCAAATTAATGCGGCGTACTTGATAGGTATTTGCATCACCTCAGTGGAAGGTACTCGGGTTTTCGGTCGTCCAAGATGCCATTCGGGATGTCGCAGTAAGCAAACTAGGCTTGAAGGAACACCCACCGGCTACCAGGATTGTGGCACTGCTTGAAAAAACACCTCCTAAAGATCAGAATATGGCTCGTCAATGGTTTGAGATTCTAGCAGGCCATGTCGCAGGTTTGCTTTCGCTTGACACACATTGGGGACTCACTGACGACCATACAGACTTCAGTCAATCTCAGCTGTCGATTCTATCGAGGCTGCCGATCGTACCTACGCAGGTGGAACTTGATACTGGTTCCCAGACGCTGCGTTGGCTCTCCCCTAGCCAATGTTACCTTGGAGGGGCATCGAAGGGACAGTTTCACTCAAAGTTGTTCGTCTTTGTGGATTTTGGTCCTTCTGCCAACAGCTTCTTGAATACATGTGGCTCCAAGCAAGAACCCTCCGTGGAAGAGGTAGCTACCATTTTGGTCGCCGATCCTAGAAGATTCTACGATTTAACGGGTGGTTGTGAGAAGTATGAGTCCCACCTTTCTGCCACCTTGTATACTCATTTTTCTCTAGTTACATCATCGAATTGCGGAACCTAGCTGTGAACGCTCGTCTGCTATCTACAACTGCGATCGCCCGAATGAAAGTTTCTCCTATTTTGCTCGGTTTTCGGCGGCAAAGAAAGTCCCGAAAGGAATTGAACAAAGCCCTAGACCTCGACGAGGATGACTGGGAGCTACTTCACGATCTTCGGAAGCCCCTGGACGTTCTAATTGCGGACGATACTAATGCTTACCAGATGTTTGGGGAGTCTATCTATACTGCACCACAAGAAGATCTTCTCGAAAGTATGATTTTGGCTCTCTTCTGAGGTGGATCTAAATCTCCCGCAGACTTCTATGTAGCACTAGGTTCTAAACGCCTCAGTGTTATCGTCAAGGAAGAATACAGGGTCAACTCGGAGATGAAGCATAACAAGTCTGCAGCTGACGCTCGGGCGCTCCTGTTGGAGAGGCTGCCGTTGTTCCTCCACGAACACACGCACACGCGTACCAAGGTTTCTCTCAGCTGGCTCTCCAACGAGAAAAATTTCCAAGTCAGAGTTTTCGGCAAACTGACTGTGGTGAAGTCACTTTCCTTTGGAGATAGTACTCTGAAAAGGGAGCAAGATGCCTCAGCAGCTGCCAAACGTTCTGGTCACGGGCCCATCGAGCTATGGCTATCAGGAAGCACGCAAGTGGACATGTATGAGTAAGTGCCTCAAGTTATGTTGAATCAGCTGCAGGTCAACGTAACTCGTGTAGAGTAGCGACATCGCTGTGTCGCTTACTGTTTGAGACGGTAAAAGTGAACGATGCACTCTTGTTCATGACTATCCTTTCGACCGACTTGAAATCTCTAAAACGGAGAGGTTACAACGGTGCGTTTCCTAATTGCCTCGCTTTTTCGATACGCTGATGCAGTATTTCAGTGGATAAGATTTTGAGACAGCAACAGAATGACCGAAAACTAGTGGATGAAGCCAGAAGAAGCCAAGCCTTCGCACCAGTGCCTACCTCAGTGCCTGATCCACGCATGAGTCAGAATTTGGAGCCTAAACCTCATCAAGCTAGAGTCCCAGGGGGTTGGGATACTTTGCCTCCCAAGGCAGTAGCACCGAAACCCTTGCTGCCACCCGCTTCAACCTCAGCTCCACCCCTTCTCCCAGCCCCACCACCAAAGTCATCTACTCCCGATGTGCCCCCTCAGAGTACAGTCAACGATGAAGACGTTGTACGGCATCCCATGATTCCAAACGTCGTGAACAACACACTGCAGAACATCAGACGCAAGATACCTGGCTTCAACAGTCCATCGGAAGACTCTCTTATTCCCTCACAGGGGCGATCCCAAAATCCGAGGTAAGGGTCATTCGTTGGGGTGGGAATAGTTTTTTGAACTAGTGATCTCCTAGAACCCCTCAAACCGTGACTCCGCAGAGCAACATTCGTAAGCGCGGAAAAATTTGTTCCATAATTGCCTAACATATCACTAGGATCCAATGTTGCGATGGCGATCAAAGGTTGCAGACCAGAGGAAGGGAAATTAGTACGCAACAGACGTGAGATGGAAACGATTAAGGAGTCTCTGAACGAGGGGTATTGTGATGTCTCTGGTCATGTCGCTGAGCTCGATCACATCGGTAAGCAGCGACTTACGTCCTGATGTTATTGGGTTAATTGATGTACAGGTGTTATGGGTACCATGAAAATCTTCATCGCTCGGGGTGAGTGCCCCACTATGCTGCACGTGCAGCATTTATAGTTCATTGTAAAGATGTTCCCGAACCCCATACCTTCGTCTCGAGGAAACATGATTCCCTCGCGCGCTTTATTCACATTGTCACGCCCCTCGCGAACATCTATGGCCTTCCGATGACCGCGCTTCACATCTTTTACGACCTGGCGGGCGGCTTGATCGCTTTTAATCGGAGCGGCAGTCTCTTTCTCAATCACCGCTTCTTCGAAGCATGGCGTGCGTATGCATACCTGCAGCCCTTGCACGCTTTCCTAACTCTCAACTGTAGATGACCAAGATGTGAAGAATGGGGACGTCAATCAGGCTCACATTTCATGGTAAGGTATCATCACTTTTGAAGGTGTTGAATTAATGATCCGCCTCAGGTACTTCACACTAGCCCACGAGATCGCTCACAACCTCGTGCAACCCCATAATTCCGAGCATGAGTTTTACTTTTCCGCCCTCTGTGAAACTCACATTGAGAAATTCACTCAACTCCTATCTGAGCAATCCGGCAGGCCTTAAATATGATATTATACATTGTCGGACTATCATTATAGACACTGGGATCGAATATATTGATCCTTTGATCTCTAAGCAATTTACCCCGCTGCACATGGGCACTCTCCCTTCCGGTGTAATCGGCACCCCACGGAAGTCACATTTTGCCGGCACTTAAGTCACCTCAGTCACATCCACACTAAACCTGTACTTCCTCACCAGAAGGGATAGTACTACAATCCTTCACCAGGAAAGCATCACCGGTCTATTTCGTCATTTTCAACGCACTTTTATTACAGAATCAATATTTACGAAAGTCCTGAAGTCTTGCAATATGGCTTAACCAGCAAGGGAAGCTGGCTCTTGCTCTCAGGGTCACTGTGCAAGATCGGCCTCTGCACGATCATCGACTTCTTCCCGATATCCGAAGCGGGAACGGCGAGCTCGAACTCGAAAGCTCAAACCAGCGTAAATAGGAGAGCTTTCATCCTGTAAATTGCCATTATGAGTATAAAGGAATGGAAGGTTGAGGCAGACATACTCCACTAAAGAAAACCGGTAACCAATACACGCGCGCGGACCACCGAGGAATGTCATGAGGTGTCCCCATACGCCAGGAATTTGCGATGCCAGATCTGGAGGTGACGCCCACCGGTCAGGATTGAACTCTTTCGCATCGGTGCCCCAAACCACCTCCGATCTGTTGATTGCCAAGATGGGGATGAAGATCAGATCGCCCTTGCTGACCCTAATGCAACCGTGTCAATGGACATAGAAAGTAACACTCGCAACGCACTTGATGCCGTCATGAACCACTCCATGTGTGTCAGTAAAAGGCGTGTCCAACGGGAGGATGTCATCTTTCATCGCGATGCGAACTGCGCTAGGGACGGGGGTATGCACGCGAAGCGTCTCACACACGACCGCGTCAAGATACGGGAGCGCCATGAGTTCGTCCATGGACGGAGTCTCAGTCTCCAGGGTCCAGAGTTCCTCCCGGAGCTTGGTTTGAATGTCCGGGCGTAGGCAGAGCGCATAGAGTGCCCAAGTCGTCGCCGTACTATACGATTGTATGAGTGAGTTATGCACTTGCACAATAAGTGGCGCCGGTACCTCGTGGTCTCATGTCCTGCGACCAAAAAAGTCGGAACCTCTAAGTACAACCATCAGTGCTCTGTACACATCATTCCAAGTGGTAACATACGTGCGAGCACATCCTCGTCAGATGTCCTCTGGTTCTCCGGGATATCGGTTGCCATATTGGCACGGACAAGTAGGCTAAGTAAGTCGCGCCCTTGAAGACTACTCTTCTCGATGGAGCCACCTTTGTCAATGCCATGAGAAGATATGACAGCGGCTTTAGCATCACGCAGGAGCTGGCGGCTGATGCGACCCATCGTCTTTTGGGCGGCATCTATCTTGCGATCGCTGTCAGAGCGCTGGAGGGGATCAGCGACAATTCACGGTCAGGTCACAATGGTGAACTTACGATCCATCGGAGCAATGGAATCCACGCCTCAAGCATGGGGAGGACGCTCGTCAGCTGACTGGCAGAAACTATAACTGAGAAGGCCTGGTTAAGTTCATTCGGTTTCTCGGTTTCATTTAGGGCGTCAAAGTCATAGTTGAAACCTATGATACTCTTCGGTGTTGCTCGGATGCTCCCTTGGTTACGAACATACCTGCAAGCCCGATGACATCCAACGTCATTTTGCTCAGCCAGGACAGGATATCTATCCGAGTCGCATGTTCACTGGCAGCGGTCATGGTAGACCAGATGTCTCGAAGCTGAAAGACAGCGACGTCGACATCCATATCCAGGGAGAAACAGACCAAGCTCACCTTGATTGATTTACTGAGGAAGATGTCCGTTAGTGCGCGAATCTGAGCAGGTCCGAAGGCGGGGTTCTTGAGAAGACATGGTCAATTGGTTCGAGGCAGAGAAATGCGAGCCGCACCATGATTCGTCTCTGAGACATGGCGTGAAAATCATGACAGCGAGATATGTTTTAAAGACATACCTGCTGACGATGTTGAGTCCCTTGAGACCGCCATGAGTGGACATGTGAATATCAAGAAGTCAGGACCGCACCTTCAACAGATATAACACCTGAGACATGGTCAGAGTCCTCTGAGATGACAATAAACATGCTGCACGCACATTCGCCTAAAATTCTAGAAAGACTATACCGGACTTGCGACGGTTTCTGGTAATCGCTACTATGGGTGAGAACGTGGTTCAATGCACGAGTGTCCATCGTGAACAATCGGTCTGACTGATAAAAGACGTTCGGACATTGCAAGTGTTGTAGTGCAGGAGGAATGAACATACATAAAATAACTTTTATATTTCAGGGTTGACCCATACTCCTTCACCCATTGCTCGTGAAGCACTGAGTTCTCCTGTGAATTTTCAATGAGCTGATATGATCAATTAGTCTGATGGAACATACTGCAATGAAGATGTCCTTCAAGTTCCCATATATCCAGCTCGTTCCTTTGGGACCTGGTAATGTGCGCAGAGGCGACCTTAGATTGCGCCAGACTCGCTCTCCTAGCTTCCAACATCCGAAGGCAGCGAGTGCGGAACTTGCTGAGAGCACAAGTTTCCAAAGGAAAGGATTGACCATGGAGGTAGATGTTGCTTAAACACATACCATCCGATCTCCTTTATGTATAGCGACTACTTCCGCCCTATCCATCGTTACTACGCATGCGTGTCTTGCCGGAGGTGGCACTGGTCAAGCAATACATGGCCACATCAGGAAAACCACCTCCCCATAGTTCAGATAGTTAGACTAATTATTGGCACGTATATAGGCGGCTACGGTCATGCCAGCTCACAAAGTCCGGGCCACATGAAAATGACGTGGTCGTGACTACAGTTGCGGACAAGCAACTCGACAAATCTGGACACCGTCAAAGATTGATGTTTCCTGTGAGCACAAGCGACCGAGAACCCATTGTTAATGCAGAATACATTGATTGAGGAGTTCTAGACTGCGACAGTAGCGACATATTTGTAACGTCACATACTTCAAACTTTGTGTATCGTCGCACTTGTCATGCACATTGCACTTAATGCACATGCTAGCTAGGATACTAGTAACTGTAAGTATGCAGCTAAAACACGTTTATTAGCAGACATGGTGGGAGTCTGTAATACGAGTAAATGGCGCCAGCACATACATGCTCGGGCAAGAATACATAGTACTTTCATCCAGCCTGGAAGCATCAGAATTCCTGTAAAAGGCTGGAAGCTAAAGCACTAAAGTCTGGAGGAACGAGAAGACAAACTTCACTACATTGGTCAAGTGGGGATCCTTCAGTGGGCCAATTCAAGATCCAAGCCAAGTCCAGAGTGAGCTATAAACTCATGTTAAATTCTTGAATGGTGTTGATAAACGCATCAGAGGCGACGCTGAAGAGCATGTAGAAGGCGACAAGAGGCGACAAGCATACTTAAAGACATATTCATGAATTCAGGTTTGTATTTGAAACGTCGAGGCAAACTGTTGCCGCAGCAGTTACGCAGTAGCGCAGCATTTTCCTAGTGTCAAACTTTGAGGTATCGAACAGTGGGCGTCATTAACGTACAGTATCAGCCACGTAACTATGCAGGACCTCGCCATATCAAAAGGAGATTACTCGGTACCCTTCAACTGTCTTGCTTCCATACAGTTCACTTCAAGGAAGAACTCAGATGAACATCACAAAGTGCGCCGTGTTTGCCATGCCATAGCAGTTTGTCATTGACAGAACCTCACAGCCTGGTCAGCCTCAGTAGGCTGCTTGTGCCCCAAGAAAGGGTTGCGTTGTCGGCGTCGACATTTTCGACATTTTTCTTGCCGGCCTTCGTCTCGTACTTTGCAATGGGAGTGCTAGTCCAACGACAACGCACTGCAATGATCCGAGTTGCGCTGCTCCCAGTCGTTTTGCTGTGCGCATGTCGAGCTGGCTCCTCGCTCGATTTTTCTCTAGGTATTCCCAACTACCGTTCCTTCAACCAAAGCTTCGTTGTGAGTGCACATAATAACTTTTCCGTGAGGGGCCGAGGTCTTATCAACGTGTTGCAACGTAGCTCGCCATGTCCACCCTTTCGATGCGATCAACTGCTTGGGCTTTCGCAAGAAAACCATATAAACGAAATGCTTTGCAACCGAACAAAATATCCAATAGTGATGCTTTGTCAAGCAGCACCAACCAGTTTGTTGATGATACCCAACTCTCTACTGCTATCTGGAACGCATGGGATCTATCGGTTAATCTTCGTGGGATTGGGTGGGATTGGCCGCAGGGCCTGCACATTCCAAAGAACAATCACGGAACAAAGTCAGGATTAGAGTTCCTACTCAGCACTCTCGCGAAGATACTATTATATGCGCTTGCATTTGATGCAGCCTCTAGGGCCGTTCGCGATTTTTCTCCAGAAACATTTGGATCGGTCGAAGGGGGCACAATATTCGATGCATCACTGCTGCCCCTCAGTCGCTATACCCGGTCTACCGTCGTTACGATCCTGTTTGGCTGGACGGTATATTTCGTGATCGAATTGGAGTATCAGATACACGCCATCGCGTCCGTCTTGCTATTCAGACAAGCACCGTCTCAATGGCCGCCCTTGTTTGATGCTCCGTGGCTCTCGACATCACTAACCAGTTTGTGGGGTCACAAGTGGCATCAAATGCTCCGGGAGTGCTTCATATCAGTCGGTACTCGGCCGTTTTCATACCTGTTTGGTCGCACTGGAGGGGTGATGGGTGCATTCCTCGTCTCAGGCGCTCTGCACTATTTCGGACTGAAAGCAATGGGACGAGGTGGTCACCCTGTCGTTGTGTTTGGGTTCTTTATCATGCAAGGCGCTGGTCTAATTCTTGAAGGCGTTTGGAAGAGGTTTACGGGCGTACGTGTAGATGGATGTCTGGGCCTGCTGTGGACTTGGCTTTGGGTGGTGTTTTGGGCTAACTTCATGGTTGATGCATGGGCGAGAGTTGGTTTGGTTGGATCCATGTGCTTCCCTGATGATTACAGACCAACGGTCTTGCTTGCCTACTTTTTGAAACGTTATCTCAATCTGTGGTGATTCTTTTTTTTTGCATCAGATTAAGTCCTTTAGGGTCGTAGACCCTATGCTGGACATGTTTCGTCATATGCTTTGCCGTCGTTTGTATGTAAGGTAGATGTTCTATAAGGTGTTTGGGTCGAAACTCATACTCCCCCAGCCTCCTTGCAGTCTGCGGTTTCGCTCATGATAGTAATGAAGTTGATGACGGAAACCAATCAGCGAAAGGTAAATGTGACGGATGGGCACGGTCCAGGCCGATCACTCGAGCAATGAAGTGCCTAGGCTTTGTCTCAGATTGTCAATTCTCTCTATCATATGATTGCATCGTTATTCACATGTTAACAACTACTAGTTTGTATAAAAGACCTACTGCTATGTATTGTAAAAGCTGGTGTTCTTGAATTTACTAGCTTGTATCTGGTTATTCTTGAGTGTCTGTCTATCATTGTGCCACCTCCAAAAGCTATTTGCTTCTCACAGTCATCACATATTTTTTAACCCTCAACAAGCTTTCTATCCCCTTGCCTTTGACTCCAGAACCTCTGGTCTGATCAACCCATCGTTCTGTGTCTAGGCAACAAACTAATTTCATAATGTCTTCTACTACTTCTACATGCTACAACCTCTGTCAAACTGGTGCTCAAAGGGCACCCATGGACCAACCTGACTGAAACAAAGCAGCTGGACTGCATTGAACAAGTAGTGAGTCTGCACTGTCCTCTGTTACCAACCCTCCAGGAGAGACACAGCCTCGGCCTGCCTCTCCTGTGTATTCCACCAGACAGCATGTGTGCTCATACAGCAATGCATCAGCAAATGTGCAGGCGCCTGGGCACACCTGGTGAGCACCTGGACGTCCTGGCGGTGACCTGGATGATCTGGCAACCTGGTGGGTGTTTGCTTCTCACGCACGCCAAACTGAAGTTAGAGAAAACTTTCATTGAGTGACTAGCTACTCCCTACTGTGATTTCCTTGCACCTGTCCCTGTAGATTTGATGTATCAGTTCCTACTACAGTAGGTCAAGCCAGATACAATAATTACTGAAGCCCATAGATCATCTATCATTGTAAGGCTGATACATTAGTGGAGGATCCTGATCATCCTGTCAGGACATTCCCATAATAATCTCACACCCCTAATTATCGCATTTTTCAAAGGCCACCTAGTGTGGGAATTTCTCCTCAATACTTAAAAATAGATTGCTTCTCATATCTAGGCCTTCCCACATTATTCCCACATCCCATATTTTCGCATTTTTGATCACCTACTGTGGGAATTACCCCACAACACCAAAAACATCGCCCATTTTAGGAATCTCCACAATATCAATTGTTCCCACACCCTCCCCATATCACTGCAGCTTCACCACCATACCACAATTGCTCCCCTTTCATATATAAGTAGTAGTTTGGTGTATATATATATAATATAATATAATAGACCGCTTTTTTTGTCTATTTGTGTGCCTGCTCCTCCTCCAGGACCCTTTCAAAATGATGTAGGATACAAAACATTTTCGCACTTTTGCCCCTTTGACAAGGAAGTGTCCTAGGGTATTCAGAACATGTTTATGAGTATATATGAAGATATTCCCAGCTTTATTTGACCCTCTGAGATGTCCTACATCAATAAATATAACACATATACAGAGAAACACAAAATATGTTACCATTTAATTATTTGTAGATGGATAGACTTGGAAAAATGATTCCCAGCACCTATTCAGTAATATGAACAATGTATCAGGAGACTGGGACCATAGGATAATTCCCTGTTGCATGGTGTGCCCCCTTCTCCTGGTGGTTTACCCCCTGTGAAATTTTTTCCTGTAGGACCGGACCTCAATTGAGGTTGGGGGTCTATTCCTATGTATATTTTGAGTATGTCTATCATATAGCTAGCCCTGGACACACACAGGATCCATCTACAGGAACAAAAACATACAAAATTGTATGTTTGGCATTTTTGATGTTTTTCAGTATATTAAACTTGCACACATGGTTCACCCTGCTCATTTATAATAAGTAGTACATGCATACATGTGTTCTACACTAAATATCAGCTAGATATAGAGCAAAAACATGAGATCTGATGTAGAGGGGGTATTTCTACTGATCAGAAGCCTACATGGTAGTCAAGCCTGTGATAAGTAATCAGAGACCTGTGATACCTCCAATATATATCCCTTATGATGTCCCTAAAGGCTTAGAAAGATCCATGAAGGATTGATGTAATGACAGGCAAAATGACATATGTGTGAAAAGTGACAATTGATATCTTTTTGCACAAAGTGACATTTATATATGATACAGGTCAGAAATTTCATTAAAAATGTATAGGATACATGGTAGACTACCAAAGGAACCTATACTATGCACTGCCCTGAGGGTAGAGGGTGGGTGGAAGAGATGTCGTGTAAAGGTGAGTTGACCTAGCATTAAAGTCCAACCACTACTCAACTGACCATTTTCGATGTTTTGGGTATTTGGAGTTTCCCACACTCAATTTCTTATCTATTTCACTTCCCCAGCCCTCATTTCTGAGTGGATCTTTCTGTAGAATTATTCCTATGATACTTAATATATGTGAAATGTGCTCCAAGTGTCTGATTATTAAAGTTCAATGATGTGAAGATATGGGCCCCTTATTGGTAGAAATAGCAAGAATATACACTATCTCAAACCTCTGGCCTATTTTGAGCTGATCTTTGGCATAGAATGTATGTATATATGCACCACTGATGATACATGAGCAGGCTTGACCATTTATGCAAGGGTCAGATACTGAAAAACATCAAAAACATCAAGAATATGATTTTCTATGTTTATGTTCCTGTAGAAGGACCCTGTAGATATCCTGGGCTATCTATTTGATATATCTGCTCAAAATATACATAGAAAGAGACCTCCTACCCACCTTGAGGTCCAGTCCTGCAGGAAAACTTTTCATGAGGAGTGAACCACCAGGAGAAGGAGGGTACACTACACAACAAGGTCTTGTCCTATGGTCCTGAGCTCCTGATACATTGCTACTATTGTTGAATATATGCCAAAAATAAAATTTCCAAGTCTATCCACCTAGAAATAAAGACATGGTAATATATTTTGTGTTTTCCTATATACATGCTATGTCTATTGATCTAGGGCACTTCAGGGGGTCAAAGAGGTGGTGGAATCTCTTCATATACACTACCACATATGTCCTGGATACCATAGAACACCTCCCCATCAAAGGGGTAAAAATGCGAAAATGTTCTATACCCTAGGCTATTTTGAGTGGCTCCTAGACACACAAATAAACAAAAAAAGTGGTCTATTATATTATATTATGCATTTATATACCAAACTACTACTTAGATACAAGGGGGGACCTATTGTGGTATAGTGGTGAAGCTGCAGTAAGGTGGGAAGGGTGTGGGAACAATTGATATTGTGGAGATTCCTAAAATGGGCGATGTTTTTGGTGTTGTGGGGTAATTCCCACAGTAGGTGATCAAAAATGCGAAAATATGGGATGTGGGAATAATGTGGGAAGGCCCTGATATGAGAAGCAATCTATTTTTAAGTATTGAGGAGAAATTCCCACACTAGGTGGCCAAAAATGCGATAATTAGGGGTGTGAGATTATTATGGGAATGTCCTGACAGGATGATCAGGATCCTCCACTAATGTATCAGCCCTACAATGGTAGATGATCTGTGGGCTTCAGTAATTATTGTATCTGGCTTGACCTACTATAGTAGTCATTTAATGTATCATTCTTACAGTATGGCCTGTTCCTTGTACATAGTGCTTCTTTGTGATCTGTCAATTTACTTTTTCATTATGTCACTTCCATTCAAGTCTCGCAAATCAAATCTCACAACTCCCAAGACTTTCGGAGTCAAACAGTAAGCAAAGGGAAATTTTTCATTCTATACTAGTAGGGCTACTGAGATGTGTATACTACTAGCTCGCGCTCTGAACCCCCAACTCCGAGTCCAACCAAATCAGGCATACTCTCAGATGATGAGGAATGTACCAACACAGAAGGACATGCACCTTGCAAAAAAAACCGTGAGTCAACTCCGAGTTTTTGAAAACACCATGTTGTGACTTACCTTTCACCAGTCATCTTTTCTGGCGTCTCAAACTCCGTAACGATCCCAACGACCCTTTTGAATACAGTACAAGGCTCCACCTCTCATCTCTCAATAGCAGACCATATCATTCACCACTGTGCACAGCACCTGAATATCTCGAAATACTCAACCAGTGCAAGACGCCTGAATCCCCGAGCCCCCAAGTTGAAACTCTTGCAGTCCCCGCTGACTACCTTGAAGGGCTCATTGAAGCACGCTGGAATGCTGAGCGAGCTCGCTGTGATGCCGAATGTAAGGTTCAATTAGAAGAGCTGAAAAAGTTGCTGCGTGCTTAGATATACCATGTATACTCAGAACACAATTTCATGTGCATGATGATCTGCATACTTATTTACATAGTAAGAATTGAACACGTCAAGAGAATGAGCAAAATGAAAACCATCAGGGAGGGGACTGCTGCCAAAGATGGGGATGAGATGAGCACTTTGAAGAATGGTATCAACATGCTCCACAGACTGAACACGAGCTCCATGTGCACCAGTAATCTCGGGCTTCACCTTCCACATGCCCGTCACTGAATCTGGGCCTCTCCCCATCTGTGAAAACCTGTCAATCAACACACAAGGGTATGTCACACCCTCGAAAAGAAAAGAAAAGAAAAGCTTAACACCGCCAATGATCATGCCCCTCATTCCAGCCTTTTCCTGGTCCTCAACGATGAAGACACAATCATATCGTGGATCCTTACGGTGCCACGATGGAGTGCAACAAATTAACTTGCGGTGCATGCCGTGAGTCCCGGACATGTCACTTGGAGCCGAGAAAGTGGCTATTGCGGAGTGGAACACAGCAATTGGAGTGTCAATGACAGGTAGTTCATCCGTGGTGATCAGGTGCACTGGCACATCGTGTTCGTAGTTGGGATGTAACTGGTTGAAAAGGAACTGACGAGCAAGGAGGGGAAGTTTGGGCTGCCGAATATGTGCTGCCAGGGTTTCAAGTGATTGTGGGTAGCCACGTTCTGGGTGTTACAATATGTACTAGTAATCAGCGCACTGCATCAGTATAGTAGATTGCAAAGACATACGAGGTGTTCGAGCTAGTATCACGGAGCCTTCAACCAAATCCATATCTGGTGCATCATTCTCTGCACCTTCATCAGCACCATCTACGAAGTTGAAGGAATGGCGTCCCGGCGGAGGCAAGTGAGATGGTGGAAGAAGCCCACGAGCTACAAACTCAACACGAGCCGCTGCAAGCTTGTCCAGGCATTGGTTGGTGAGCAACATCTGACCAAGTGCTTCATAACGATTCGAACGACGCCATGGTTTCTTGACTGCTGTGATATGGCGAGACTCGGTTATTGATGAGCAAAGGCCATTGGGTGCGCCATATTCCTGAATGAGATGGACATAATGCACAAGGGAATGCTGCCGCGGGAGTGCAAATCCCTTTGGCTGAACACCAGACTCCCGAAAAATCTTGCAAGTCTCATGAAAGTGCTGCAGCGCTGCAATAATTTTGTCTATGGTATCTTCACCAAGTTCAGACCAGCGTACTAAGTAGCAAAAGTCCAGGAAAGAGCTGAAACACTCTATGAGCTGCACAGGAACATATTCGACTATGGCGGGGATGTAAACCTAGTTTAAGTATACAACGGTCAGCAATCGAAGTCATGCTACACATCTGTGCACATACTTCATCAAAGCCTTGGAATTGTCCCCAGTCCACTGTTTGAACCGGCGACCATGAGGAAACCTTCGGAGCCCAGAAAAAGCAGGTGTAGCAGCAATCCTTCAAGTTATTCAGTACTCAACTCAGGCTGGAACAGGTTTCATGCACTGATGGTCTATGTCGTCGATGATCTCATTCGCACTGTGCTTCCCTGTGGATCTCCTCGAGATATTTGCTGGTCCAAGTAACGAAGTGGTCTTTAAAACAACCCTTGATGACTTGATGCAGCAGGTCCAGGGGAAATCATCTCGTGAATATTGGCCCAGCGGGAAATCATTGGTGAACGGCTGGGCACACAAATTCTTAAATCAGTCATTGAAAGTTGACAGCATGCTAACAGACGCACCACCACATCATCATCAATCCTGTATTGGTCCCACAACATGTCTGAAGTGAGTGTTTCCACTAGGACCTCGGTATATTCTCGTGTCCTGTCGTTCCGTGGTGCTTCCATCAAGGTCCTCAGGTAATGCAGTGCACTTCGCACACCAATTTTGGACTATCCCTGGCAAGCATAACTTGCTTGGGATAATCCGCTATGAAAGCTGCTAAATCATAGATCACACGGCTGAAAGTGGCCGTCTGGACATTGTTGGACGATGGGGGTTGTCATGGGTGCTTGAAGTGGCTGAAGGATGGCAGCAATCGATGAATGATATAGTTGACGTTTGAAGGTTCGGAAGTGAACATCGTTGTCATATTTGTGATCCGCTGGTGAAGAAAATCATCAGCCACGAGTTTGACACTGCTATGTTAAACTCACCCTTGGGTATAGCAAGGAAGCCTATCAGTGTCACTGCATTATGATGGGCTCGACGGACTGAATTATGTGGGTTGCCAATAGACAAGTACAGGGGATGGTACTCGACATGGCCGGTGGCTATGGAGACAGTTGTTTTGTCACTTCCCAGAATAACTCCAACATACATTGCGCTGTCAGTAGATGGATCGTTCGTGAATATTGTATCCTACAAGGCAAAATATCAGAGTCAGACACAATTCAAAAAAAAAATATTACTGATTTGTGCCATGCATAGTTGCCTGTCATGAAGTCCTTCCAACGTCGTTTTCCAGAAGGGTCGTAGTGAACATATGGTGTGTAGTCAAATTGACCATCAAAGTCCGGATTCGCCAACATAGCTTGGATAACAGCCTCTGGATCTCGGTACCATACTTGATATTCTGCTTGTTTCCACCGTGGTACGTCTGAGCCCGAAGTACCATCACTTAGCGGCGAGGCTGAGAAACATTGCCAGGGAATATCGCCAGCTCGGATTGCATCGATTGTTGCATAGACGTCACGGTGGGACTTGAACGGGCTGTCTTCTTCATACTTCGCAGCTTTAAATGCCCATAACTCCATGAGAAAATCTATGTTAGCAGCTGACATCTCTTCATGGCGGAACAAAAAGTTGGCAAGCAAAAATTCTGCTTGATCGCCGAATGGGTCCCAATCACCTTGAAGGCCAACATGGCGTGCAGGTATGGGTGCGTTGGAAGGTAACATATTACCCTTGTGGTCACATGGATCACCTATGAACAAAACTCGTCATATTACCTCGAACAAAACCAGCAAATTGAATCATTTACCTCGAAGATGTGGATGGCGGTGGTATTGTGATTCAGAAGGGCCTTCAGACTGAGCAATAGGATCTTCTGAATAAGTGTGATCATTGCCATCGTGGTCCAGATCAAAATCAGGACCATTGTACTTGAAGTTAGCTGGTCCATTGGAAAGAGCGTCGACAACAGCAATAGAACTGTGATGGGTGCGAATATGTTTTGTACATCCGCGTTGAGATTTAAACATTGTGGGACAGCCAGGAAAAGTGCATCTGAGTCGTCCAAGCATATTCTGTGCAAGTGGGATGATCAGGCAATCAGGAGCCTTGGAACAAGTGAGACAAGTCAGCCACACAATATCTTGGCTTGTTTGCATGAAACAAACCTTGAAAAAAATTGCGCCATCACACTCAGACTCAACCACTTCCAACCAGAAAAATATGGCTCACCCATGAAGGGTGGTGCTCCAAAGGAGAAGACATCCACTGGCAAGCCTGGAGGTGGGACCTTGGGGCGACCAGGCTCTGGTCCGAAGTCAGGACGCACAACTGCTAATGTAACAATCATCCACTTACATGAGATATTGCTGACAATATGTGATTCAGATGGGTCTGACCTTGACACATAAGCCAGCTGATGATGCTGTTGATGAAGAAGTCAAACACTCGCGTGATGACATGCATAAACCGATCAGAAAGTTGAAACTTGAAGACTTGCCTTTTGCAGATAAGAAGGACATCGACATCTGGGCACGCTTCATCTGTGCACTCATTGACTGGGCTGGGACCACCACTGATCCCTTTGGCACCAACGAACATCCCGACCTCTCCACCAAGCTCCAGGAGTTATGGGACGTTCTGTTCCCACATAATAAGGTTGAGGTGGCCAAATGTCTGGCCATCAAGAAAGTGGTATGTGGCAGTCCAAATTCATGGTGTGTTGAGCATTGATTGGTGACTTTGGAGGCGACGGATCGGCTGAACAAATGGCAGAGCATGCTGGGCAGGAAAGCCATTAAGATTCTTGAGCATGAACTCAGGAAAGAGGAGTACAAGACTGACATTACCACACGTGTCCAGTTCATCCAAGCTCTTCTACCTCACAAAATCGACAGTCAAAAGTGTGTTCCTTTTATTTATTTGGATCCTGAGGTAAGTATGACACTTTACAATCACGCAGTCCTGTCTCATTAATATCCTACTACTACAGAATCTGAAAGGGTCGTGGCTGGGTCCGATGCTGCTTGAGTTGCTCACTACTCATGCAAAGCGCTGTGGCACGTCATTCAAAGCCTTCGGTAAGCCTGTGGGTGTGCTCGGTATGTGTGCAGCTGCTGGTGAGTCTCATATTGTTGTTTTACGTGGTCACACATGAACTTATCATCTACTGCCCTTCCCAGGTACACCACGCACTATTTTTGTATAAAGATGGCGAGTCAGCCAAAGAAGCAGCTAAGGATGCCAAGCGTTCTGGTATCACTTCCATACCTGCCAAAAATGTAGCTTTCGACGCTGCCTGGGGTAGTTTGGCTAACCAATACTCTGTGCAGACAGTCAAGCTTCCAGAGAAGAAGTGGGATCAGGTTCTCGATGGAATGTGGGAGCTTGTGGGCAATGATTCTCTGTGGAGCCGTGTGCCTATGACTGACGGCGGTGACGACGACTTGATGGACATTTGCGACGCCATCCCATTGTCAGATGATGAAGATTTCAGCATTTGGTGAGTCTCATTTTCGTTTAACAAATATCTAGGCTGATGTTGGTGACCTCACAGATGGTCTGGATACTATAACGTCGTGAATAGGTTACATAGTGCTCTTTTACTGAAATACGAGGGATTTGTACTGATAACATGGCAGTCTGTAAGGTGCCTGCGAGTGATCTGGTGGCAGTCTGTGAGGTGCCTGGACACAATCTGGTGCCAGGTGTAACCGTCTGGTCGTGGCAGATTCATCTGCGCACAGGCTCGAATCTGGAAGCCTAGAGGACTGGATCCAGGACATCCAGACTGTCCAGGTCCATCTGCACGTTTGCTGATGTGTACTAATGGTGCATATGCCCCTGATGCCAGGAGCACTTGGGGAGACCCCCACTCATACAATGAGTGAGAAGGAGGAATACGGTAGAACCCCACTGGGAAGTGAGGGATCAGAGGCAAGAACAGGCCTGGAAAGAGTAGTGACCCCAGTTGTTAGCAACAGATTGAACAAAGAGAAAAGGATTATCACCTTTGAGACTCCTGGCGGAACTAGGCAATGGCATGGGTTTTGAATACCCATGTGGGTCATGGGTATGGATACCTGTGGGTTGGGTAGGGGTCTGAGCTTCCTGACCCTCCATATACCCATACCCCTAGGCATGGGTTAGTGGGTATCTTCACATCAGTCGATGCTAATTGAACTAAAGTTGCTGGGGTGCGGTTCAGGACTGGTTCGAGGTACAACTGCCCGAACCTGCACCCAAACTTGTTCATGATATCTCAAGACTGTCAAACCTGAACATTAGCCAACGGTTTGGTCAAGAACCGGTTCTATATGGTGCTGTTCAGGTGTGAACCGGTTCAAACTTTTTTACTACCAAAAATTGAAAAAAAATCGGAATTA
The DNA here is from genome assembly GCA_016584345.1 of Suillus ampliporus. NCBI lineage: Eukaryota > Fungi > Basidiomycota > Agaricomycetes > Boletales > Suillaceae > Suillus > Suillus ampliporus. Next base: position 52,816 of record JABCPV010000197.1, read on the forward strand.
GAGCTATTTCGCACCCAACTGTACTTCATCTACAGCATCGTTGAGCCAACATTGTCTCTGTGCAGCTTCTTTGGCTTCCATCTCAGCTTCACGATGCCTCCTCTCCTTCTTGTACTTATTCTTTACAATTTGAATATCTGTCATATCCCATATCTCCGACATCCACAAACTCTTTCCATTAGCATACTTCCTCCGGACCACCGGACCTGAACTCCGGACAGGTCTGCTCCACCAGACCTAACCCCAATTGTTATTCCCCCTTACTTCCAGCCCTCTGGCTTCTATTGATATCCGCCTGCTTATTGATATCCAGTACCTATTTTATTTCCAAATTCATTTCCTTATGATCTGCCTTACTTTACTTGATCCGCTCGGACTTACTAATAGACTCGCCATATGCTTTCCTCACTGCCTCTGTACTCCGGATTACTGATCAGTTAGTTTACCTACAGTATATAAACTCTTGTACTTTGTTGTAATACCTCAGTTCAAATATTATACATAGTCCTGCTCATTCCTGTCTCTCCGGACTTGAGTTCTCTGAACTCTTGTCATTCTCCAACACTAGACTAGGGTAGACCCCTGAGTCTACTTCTGTTACTGGCTCTACCTTTGGGTAGTCTACCCCTGTTCCTTCCTGCTACCGGCTCCAGCCTTAAGCAGTCTAAACCTTTGATTGATATCTACTGTACTACCGGGTTACATACAACTGGACTGAGTACTACCAGGACCCCCCAGAAATTAGGGGCACATACTCGGGTAAGGGGCTGCAGTGCACGAGCTGAAGCCAAGCCCCTTGGATCATAGTCCTCCCTTGAGCACTGGCCTTAACAATATCACCGAAGTTTGCTGGAAGTAGATGCACATGACATTTAGTATCTGTGATCCCAGCATCTGAAAATGCACGCTCGCAAGGCACAGAAGAGCCTTGGATAGGAAGGTAAGTTGAGGGTCCATATGACTGAGGATTGGGTATCACATAGCATTGACCTTCCACCACTTGAAGATATGCTCTGCCTGGTGCTCTGGAGATGCCTGTTCATCATTGATGATGAGTGGCTCCTTGATGTACAGTTTGAGCTCTGCACGGAAATCCTTAGTGACGAGCTTTTCGTGGGCATGCTGACCTTCAGTAACCCTACTCATCAAACTGCCAAAACTGTTGCTCGAGCTACCAAGCTCTGGTGTTGGTATAGGATCCTTGCAAGTAGCAATTTCTGTGGTGTGTTTTTGGCAGTACTTATCGAACTAAAAGTCATGATTAGATTCCGAGTTGAGTGCAAATTTTTCATGGAAGCTGACATGAGAAGTTCACTCAGTGTGGGTACAACAAATAGAGTAGAGGGATACAATGAACTACTCCAAAGTTGGGTCTTTGCTACCTGCTGCCTCACTTGAGAAATAAGCATGTTCAACCATGAAGGGGATTGCTACTGGGAAGTAGTCTCTGTCTATAATGACCCAATAGGATGAAGGATCCACAAAAGTGGATGAAAAGCGGATAGGATGCAGAACGCACAGATTTGTTGGATGCATTGGATGGCAGACAGAACTTGTGGATGCACGTAGGATGCAATTCAAAGTCAAAGGATAGTCATTAAACATTAGATTGATAGTGGGTATAAGTCACAACAATATTCTGGTAAGGTGAAGGAAAAGTGGGAGAAGGTACATCATAAGTTTTCTGAAAATCTCCATGCTTATAGGGTAGAGTATTTTCCTATATGGATAGCGAGTCTAGACTGTGCCATAAGCAATCCGGAAAATAGTGGAGGGTGAGAGGATATGTCTGTGTTCAGTCAGTAACAGGAAAATAAGTGTAACTACATACCAATGAGGTCGAATGGACTGTGGACAGGACGGATGCAGTGGATGCACAAGCTATAGCAAGGTATCTGAAGGTATCTGAAGGTATCCGCATGCCATCCGAAAAGTGGATGTGTATGAGATGGGTCAGATGAGGGTTGGGTGAGGGTCAGATGGACAATGGATGAGTTGGATGGATGTTGGATTAACGTACAGTGGCTCAAAAAACTGTCCGCATGTTTGCACTACTTTTACTATTTACATTATTGTATATGAATAGACAAGTATACCCAGGACATACCAGTAGTGTACTTTGTAGTACTACTTTAGGGCGTGATTTGGAGCCCTTACCCGTGGGAATCCATGGTAATATGGTGGAGCTATGAGCATTACAAAATGATGACTCATGTGGACAGTTTTTTGACCCAAGTATTTTACACAGATAATTAAGTGTTCTGGTATTTTGTGTGACCTCCCTTGGCTTTAATTACTGCCTCTATCCTTCTAGACATACTTTCAATCAATTTCTGACAGTCCTCTGCTGTAATATTTCCCCACTCCACTGTAACTCTCTCCTATAACTCCAATACCCCTATAGGAGGGTGTTCATAGGCTAAAAGCCTCTTATTGAGTACTCCTGATAGATGTTCAATGATATTAATATTAGGGAATTGTGCTAGCTAGTCAATGAGATGAATATTGTGCTCTTCAAACCATTCTCTGGCTCTTCTGGATGTATGCTTGGGATCATTATCCTATTGAAAAATGATATCTTCTTCATCAATTTCTAATTCTGTCATGCTAGGCAGCAAGTGGTGGTTGAGAATGTCCACATACTGCTCAGCAGCCATCCTCCCCTCAACTTCTGCAAGCATTCCCACACCATTCCACCCTGTATGGCCCCATACCATTAGAGAACCTCCTCCAAAATTGAGAGTTTTATTAGTCTCTTTGTCTGTAAGAGGCCTCCCCTTTTTTTCCACACATATACCCTCTCATCTGACCCAATTCTATTGATTTTAGTCTTATATGACCATATGACCCACTTCCAGTCCTCTACAGTCTAGTGTTGGTGGGCTAGGACAAACACTAGTCTTCTCTTCCTGTGAGTGATGGAAAGAAGAGGCTTTTCTTCTTTGTTACAGCCCTAAGATCGGCTTCCTTGGGGACATTCCTTACCATTTGTGAAGAAACTGAAGTAGTGATGATAGAATTGATATGATAAGTGACTTGGACAGCATTATTAGCCTTTGCTGTGGTGATATGTTGGATAATGACCCTCCTATCAGTAGAGGTGAGTTTGGATGGACAACCTCCACTGGAGTTTTCCTTGTCTAGGTGACATTTTTTGATGAGCTTATCTACAGTAGACTTGCATACACCAGTTATAGAGGCTATTTGATGGGTAGAGAGGCCAGCAGTAGACAGAGAAAGGATATTTTCACTTTGAGCAGAGGAGATGACTTTCATGGTGATTATGACTATGATATATGGGACACCCTTTATTATATAATTAGAAATAGGTGTAATAATGTAATAATGACACCACTTCATAATTTATTTAATAGTGGCATGACTTTATGTTGTCATAACTAATAATTCATAGAATTTAAATCTAGGGTCAAAAAACTGTCCACATGAGTCATCATTTTGTAATGCTCATAGCTCCACCATATTACCATGGATTCCCACGGGTAAGGGCTCCAAATCACGCTCTGAAGGAGTACTACAAAATACCCTACTATCATGTCCTGGGTATACTTGTCTATTCATATACAATAATGTAAATAGTAAAAGTAGTGCAAACATGCGGACAGTTTTTTGAGCCACTGTATGAGTATATCAAAAAGCAATGGATACAAGCCTAGTGTAGAAATGCTCCCTACATCAGTCATCGGGCCAGTTGTGCATTTTCATAGAGAGGACGATGTGTGGTGCCACCTCATTAAACTCTTCCCAGGTCAGATTCTCATCTTTGACGACTGGTGCCACTTTAGGGTCTTTTACTGTGGCAGCGGGAATCCACAAGTGAATCCCATCAGCAGATGGTAGCATTACTAGCATGTCTGGTTTGGTAATTGCCACTGACACTCTAGCATCTTCTAGGTCTTTGTTTGTGAAGTAATGTAGTTCACAATAATCACCTACTTTCATTTTCCTGATAGCATACAGCACCGGGATGATAGTGGGATTGGAAGGAACTTTTCCACACTTGATAGGTGCATACTTGTTCTTATTCTTCTTCCTTTCGTCAAGGTGTGCTGCTTCTTCCTCGTCCTTGAGGTCTTGCTGTTTTTGAAGATCCTCTTCCTTGGCTTGTTGGCATTTTGCCTCTAGACATCCTTGTCTGATCTCCCACTGGTTTCTGTCCGCATTGTTTTTCAAGTTCCATAGCGCTTTTAAGGACCAAATCACTTGTTCTTCTGTGAGTCCTTCATCTATTAATTGCTGCCGTTCTTCCTGGTGTTCTTCTAATGCAAAGTCCAGTCTGACTGGCCATGTTGGGGCATGAGATAGCAAAAAGATGTAGGACTAGATGCTATACTGAAACTGAGCAATTACTGCAATGTGGGCAGAAGTAAGAAGTTCTGCGCCACCTCACTTATTTGCGTGTAGACTAACTTCTATGTCAGCCAAGGCACACCACCTGTCCTGCGCATTTGGCACCCCCCAGAAGTCGGCAGTCACAATTTTGGCGGGAAAATGTGACACTTTCGTTACAATTAGTCACGATCTGTCACTTTCTGTCACAATAGTAATGTTACACTGCCAACCACTGAAAACCTATTGTAGAGCCCTAAAATGGTCGGGGTGTAGACTAGCCCTGAGATATATTTATACTATGGTTTTCGCACTATATCTGTGAAAGGTTTTGTTTAAAGCTGTGTGAGAGCTATGAAACAGTGGTGTGGCTGAAGAAAAGAATTACACTACAATCTAAAATGTAACTTGGCGGATTCAAACTCAAGGGCTTGCTAGCAACCAACACATACTGTTCAGACATGCAAACCATTAGACCATAAGTGCTTGTATTTGTTCAGTGTTAATTTATATATGACAGCCAGCCGGTCATCTCATCACAAATTCCGCTAAGTCTTTGCACCAAGTCCTAATCAGTCTCTACCATCCAGCAGTTATTGTAGTGTAACATGTACTTTTGTTAAGGCCGTGCTCAAAGGAGGACTAGATCCGAGGGGCTTGGCTTCAGCTCGTGCGCTGCGCCCCTTACCCGAGTACATGCCCCTAATTTCAGGGGGTCTGGTAGTACCAAGTTCAGTAGTGTTAGTACCAAGTCCGGTAGTATGTAACCCGGTAGTACCGTAGATACGAATCAAAGGGTTAGACTGCTTAAGGCCGGAGCCAGTAGCAGAAAGGGACAGGAGTAGACTACCCGAAGGTAGAGCCGGTAATAGGAATAGACTTAGGGGTCAACCCTTAGTCTAGTGTCGGAGATTGACAAGAGTCGGAGAACTCAAGTCCAGAGAGGCAGGAATGAGCAGGACTATGTTTAATATTCGAACTGAGGTATCTACAACAAGTACAGGAGTTTATATACTATAGGTATAACTAAGGATCAGTAATCCGGAGTACAGAGGCAGTGAGGAAAGCATATGGCGAGTACATTAGTAAGTCCGAGCGGATCAGGTAAAGTAAGACAGATCATAAGGAAATGAAATTGGAGATGAGATATGTACCGGAGATCAATAAGCAGGCGGATATCAACAGAAGCCGGAGGGCCAGAAGTAAGGGGGATTCTAGATTTGGGTTAGGTCCGGTGGAGCGGAGCTGTCCGGAGTTCAGGTCTGGCGGTCTGGAAGACGCGCGCTGATGGAAGGTGTTTGTGGATGCCGGAGATATGGGATATGACAACTTTGCACAAATCAGCTCTTGTGAAAATCAAGTTCTATATGATGTATTTGCCTTCACTCTGCTTAGGTACATAGAACTGAGTGTATTTTGTGTAGAATACAAATGTTGAAAGATAGCAAGCCTTGAGTTGATTATCCCAGGATGTTCATGTGAGCTTTTTCATAGGTATACCATAGGTTTGATACTTAGACCTATGGACAAGTCCTGAATGGGACCGAATATGAGCTATAACCAATCTGTTGCCCAGGTGAGAAAAAAACCTTTGATAAAGATCTGATCTATGAGCTTTTCAGCATTATTTATTTATTTATGTACCATATCTATATTCAAGCTCGTATCCGCCTGGTTGCCGGGTGTTACAAATGGTTTTCGCACTATATCTCTACGGCCCAAAGTGGCAGTTGGTGGTGTAATCATTGGTTGAGAATCTCGGCAGGGTTTTTTCTTCATGGACCCACTGCAACCTCTCCCTTTGCCTTGAGCGACAAAGTCACTGCACGTGTGAGTAGGGCGCTTCGAGCCAACGACTCGGAAGTGACATTCTAACATATTGTGTACTTACTGTCACAGTCAAACACATAGTTTGGAGCCGCATCCAAGATTTTCATTCGGTTCAGGACCAGCAGGCGAACCGTGCAGATATGTCACAAGATGTCACATCACTTTGACTACTTTAGAACCTAAAAGTCCCGACAAAAGTAGCGAGGCCAAGTTTTTGAAAAGTCGTACTGCAGTTTCTAATGCAACACACTGTAAGGCATCTTTCTAGCGAAGAGGACTGTGACAGGGTGTTGATCCATGCTACTAGGAGTCGAACAACAGGTTTGGTAGTTTATGTCGGTGAATAAGCCATCCACATGGTCAATGGAGACATCTCTACGCACCGGACTTGATACCATCCGGAATCAACATACATCGTTCGACGCTGAGGATATTGTGTCATTTTCTAATCCACCAACCAATGAAGCATCAGAACGCATGAATAGCACACTTGCCAAGTACGTAGCGTCATGATACGCTCCACCCTAAGTTCAGCAGACGATACAATCTTCCTTGAAGCTTAAATTATACATCGTCTTGTCTACCGTCTTCTCAATCTTTTTCCAGTCAGCGCGTCGTTGAATAAATTCATAAATATCCTAGCGAAAATCATCGTTACTCGTTTCAAGATAGCGATCGAAATCTGCATACCTCGGGTCGATATGCCCCTCCATATCTTGTCACGTCTCTCACGATCTGTGCCAGATCCTTTGCGTCTTCTACAACAAAGACGTGTCCCAACATCTTCAAATGCGAGAAATCTGCAGTAATACTGGGTACCTGTTCACAAGGGATCAGGCACCATGCAACTGAAAGCAGCGGAGATGGACCGGCCTTGAGAGAAGCTATAAACGAGTAATAGGCATTGAGGTCGGCGATGACTTGGAAACCGCCATTCAGAGAGATGATCTGGCGCTTAATATGCTTCTGCAAAATCCTGTAGCGCCATATCAGCCTCCCACAACAAAATGTCCCAACATCCGAACACTCACGCCAGTAACCGGATTCCGACCTCTTGGTAGAACACTTCAAGCACCTCCTTGCTCGTGCTACCCTTGAGAAGCTTGCAATGGGTATCCAGGCACCGTATAGCTTCCGTACAACCCTTAGTAGAACCCAATTCTAGGGGAGCATCTTCAGGCGGATAATATTCCCGTGGTTTTGTCAGTGTCAGGATGATGTGCTCCACCTACGGGCACCAGTGAACTTGCTAAAAAGGATCGGAGAACACGACTACGTACCTGATTCATTAGCACCTGTGTCCCAGCATTAAGCCCTGCAGCCACGCAGTCATCAAGCGTATTCTCAAACCGTTTCTTCTCTCTTACGACCATATTCAGGAAGTCCGTTTTGTCGATATGGGGAGCCTGACGCAGATAGCCGAGTCGGGAAAAACGTCTGTGATTTCGGAATGTACATACCAGCTCCTTGTCAAAGAATACTTGTACCATGCTCTGAATGGTATCCCCGATGTGGACGAGCTCGAAGAATTGCAGTAGCGGTGCTACACTGGCAGTCTCATCGTGTTCTGCTGGTTTGTATGAATTCATCCGCTCCGTTGCTCTGCCAATGCAAAATGTAACCTTAGGACACGCACGAGCGAGTGATGACCCGCAAAATGAAAAATAAAATGGATTCACTCACATCCCGAAACCTTTTTCCAGATGCCTGTTACACAGTACACCAAGCATCTCGCAGAATGCTTCTTCGATCGTTTCTCTTACCCTTACCCCATACTGGCCAGGGTACGACGCAAAAGTCTCCAGTCGTTTGAGCGCATCACGGTCTGCGTGAATCAGCTGGAGGGCAACATCGAGGGACAACAGGAGATCAAGGTTTTCTGTTGGCGCCAGGTTTGGTTTTGTCGCAGATGTTGCAAAAGAAGTTGCAGCTGTGCTCGCGCTAACGATCGAAGCAGTATCCCGTGTGGATGCTGTGGCTGATTAGACTCCTAATCCACGTCACAACCAAGACTTACATGGTGCGATCGAACTATCGTCGACACCATCATCGCCTCCCTCTTCGTCAGCACCAATCTCAAAGATAGTGCTCTCTCCTTCGGCGCCCTCGGAGCCGAAGCTGGCGTACTCTTTTGCGTTGTCCGCTGATCCCGTGCCACCGACCCACCGCTGCGGGTTAAGCATCGCAATACCTTGGACCATACCTGTACCAACGGCACCAACAGCTCCTCCTACAGCCCCCCCTACAGCTACCACCCCAGCACCTACGGTACGCGGGACTATGGTCACGGGTAATAGGAGCACATTAGTGAAGGACGCTAGAACGGTGCGTTTCATGAGAGCCGGGTTCTGCGCAGTAAGGAAGCGGGTCTGGTGTGCTTGCGGGGATGTACTATGTGATGCAAGTGCTAATGTCTGCAAGATGGAAGGCCGGCGTTGAACAAAGATCGCCAGGAGTAGGAAAGGAGGCACATACCGACCTGTCCCACTCTTTGCATATCACTTCGAATGCTTGTTTTAATGATTCTACTTCCTCATCAAGGTATTCGTCCATGTTCGGCTCAAACATCATAAATCTGCAGGTTCATGTGGTTAGCTATACCCCTAACGTAGTACGGGAGAACACGGCAACATTGAGGCAAAAGAAGTGCATGCGTGCAGGAACTGTATCACTTACACAACATCTTCTACCTTGTCTTTACCTTTTCCATTGAAATTACTAGATACCGTAATGAGAACATCCACAATTCTCCATGATTCCCGGAAACTGGCAGCCACTGCAGTAAGATAGAGAGCGTTCGATATCTCTCTGGCACGGGTCAGCAGTGGAGCTATATATTCACCAACCTGCAAACACCCATAGTCATGAAATGTGGGAGAGCGGACATGACATGAACGTACGACTTCGTTGGCGACACGCTCTGCGAACCCAATGAGGACTCCAGCAGCGGGTGGAAAGACGAGAACAGCCCTCGTGCCATGTTCCTCCAGCGCACGTATGACGCTAGCCATGAATTCATCCATAGGTGTGAAGTCAAGGGTATTTTCATTTCTGCGCACCTCATTTGAACACCGAAAGATATAGATCCTGCAGGTTACTCACGTGAAATTAGCTAGCGGATTCCAACGACCCTGCTCATACAATATCTCTCGCTTCTCAGCCCATACCTTGCCCATTTCCCAATCCCCAAAACCAGGCCAAACCTCCCAGCTGGCATGAGCAGCCTCTCTCATCATTACTTCATCTCCACGGGAATCAGCAGCATCAAAGGCAGTCAGAAGTGATACATCAAAGCGATCTGTAGTAGCCTTGAGAGCGCCGAGCAGAATGTCCCAATTTCTTACAGGTTGGACGCGGGGGGAGAGAAAGAAGTTGAGTAGGCGGAGAGAACGAGCCTGGGACAACAGAGATGTGCCTATGAGAGGTGTGAGCGCGGAAAGGACTGCATGCGGTGGTTGCTGCAGAGGAGCCAAGCATTTCTTAAGAATTGAATGGGCGCGCGTATACCGGGCGCGGAAAGTCCGCTTTCCTGGAGATGCGTCTGTGAACGCGAATGACGTAAAAGCAGCAGAGAGAGACGGCGTGCGCGGGGCAGACGCGAATTTTCCAAAATCATCATCAAGAGGATCTACAGGTATCATAGGAGGCGAACGAGATCGAGTGCCAGCCTTTGGCTTTTGCTTGGACTCAAGGTCGTCTAATGTGTCATCCAGGGCATGTCGAGTAATAGCTAGATCGTTCCATCTTCGTTCCCATACTTTCTCATCGCGAGATAGACCAGCGGTTGCCCTTGATGCTCGAGCATAGGCAGGGATGTCGGGGATAGGGAGGTGGTTAAGGACAAGCAAGTGAATATCAGCAGGCAACTTGCCGATCCATCGAGCAATAGGTTGTGCTCTGCTTGCCCTCTTGTTTTGCACCGAGGTCGAGGATGAATAAAGCCGCGTCGGTTCGAGTGCAGTGAATTTGTCCATTAAAGCGTGCTCATCGTCTTCCGCAGTGATCTTGCATGAAACTCGGAAAGGAGATCCCGGCGGAAGTCCAAATGAGGAAACTCTACTATTAAGAGGGATCTTTGTGGTTTAGTTCACCTTGCCAGTTGCAACTTTGCCTGCAGGTCCATACCATGGTGACCATAGCATCTCCCCAGCCAAACGAAGCAGAGCAAAAGAAAAGAAAGCAGACCGTGGAGCGCGCAAAAGCAAACCATGTACGTTTTTCATGCCTTTAGATGGCCGACATGCTCCCTGCATATCCCTAACATATGATAATCCCAGCTCTCGAAACAGCTACAGATGCGCCTGCAGTATGCAAAGCTCAAGGTTGAGCACGGATGGGTGCGCTCTCCTATCCTTTCCTATCAGCTGATGTAGTGGTTGATGGCCCAACCGTCGATTAGCAACGCCAAAACTTGAACGAGGTCGAGAACCTCTACTTCCATCATTCGCAGGTGCGCGGGCTGCGTCCTGTCATACCTGCAAAAGCAGTCCCTATACTATCTATGAATCCCGTTTCTCCCACTGCATCCGCACCCGAACCTCCCGCTCCCATGGTGGTCGATGAGACATCACAGCAGGTCGCCAATAGCCAAGCACCTCCTGCGGATAATTCCCGAGAGCCTACGTCCCCGCAAGGAGCACCCAATTCCATTGTTACATTAGCATCAACACTCGGGCAGAATATGCCCACTAATACCACTTCAAAATCTGTTACTCTACCCCTACACACAGCACAGACCCTCCCCGAGAAGGCGTCGTCCCAGGAGCCGTCTCAACCTACTCCCATCCCTGTTCACCCCAGTACGCAATCCGCTACTGCACTCCAAGAACCACAAAACCCAGCCCCTCCGTACAGCTCCCTCGATTTCAACGACCCAGCAACTATGGCGAAGTTCACGCAGATGCAAATGCAGTCCCAACCATCCCAGGCTCAATCACAGAGTCAAACACCAACCCAGATTCAAACACACGTACAACCTCAACCACATTCATACAACCCCTACATGCCCCTCCCTCGACAGTCCTCCCAACCCCAGCCCAACCCCTTCACCCCTCAACCCCATCCGCAGTACTCCTTCACTCAATCCTACCACGCAACCTCGCTCCAAAATCAGACCAACCCCCAAATCTCACATTCGCAGCCCAGCGCCAACTCGCAGTCTTCGTTTGGAAATGGAATTGGGAGCGGCCCGCTGACATACGACAGCTTCTGGTCGACGCATGCGAGCGCAGGATCACTATATCGCACTCATGCGGGTTTCACAGCGAGCGCGACGCCAGCTGGGCATGTCGCAATGATCACCCCTGGCGGGCATGCAGCTGTGATGACAGCCGAGGGGGTGTATGTCGGTGCTGCGGGGTATACGGGCCGCGTCAGCGGGTAGAGATCATAATGCCTTGGAGTCCACTTTGCTGTGTTGCCTATTCTTTGGCGTTGCTAGGTTGGGCACGTTTCAAGAACCACTTTGGATTGCTTCATGATGTTACGATACATTCACATTACCCCTTCGTTTTGCTTCTAATGATATTTGCATGTTGGTAGCTGATATTCACGTGGTCCTATAAGATCTGATTGTTCCGGTATGTAGCAAGTACAATGACGCTGGCACTAACAGGGACAACAAAAATGTCTAAAATGTGGTATACGGATGACTATAGTACTCTACTTCTACTAACTAGCACATTAAAAGCAGCACGGACAAACGCATAAAATCAATATAAGCACCATCCGTCATCATCACGATCGTCTCGTCTCACTCTCGTCATCACTATCGTGTGCCAGGTAAAATATCCACCACTGAAAGATTGAACGTATGCAGCACTGAAATTACAAGTATCCGATGATTGAAGGTGAACGTGAAAATCACAGCGGAGGAGTTAAAGAGGAGAAACATATCATAAAAGTATGTCCCCTAGCCAGCCGAGAACTTTGAAGAGTCCCCATATGCAGCCACCAGCAATTATTGGTAGACTGAGGTTGTCATCCACGGAACCCAAATCTGCATCCCAAAATGAGCACAAAGCAAGGCAACGGATGAAAGACGCCCACCAAGCGCTTCAGCAACACCCGAGACCAACCCCGCCCACACAGTCACAACAGCGAGACCTGTCAATCCATTGAAGACCTTCCCACCTTCCACACTTCCACCGCTAAATGTACTCGATACACCAGCGTTCCAGGACCAAGTCAAGTTGTCATTTATCGGGCCGAGGCACGTCCAGAATCCGGCGGCGGCGGCGGCACCCGTAAGTGAGGCTGCGATGAAGCCTGCCAGACTTTTACGAGGAGCAAGAGGGAGACCGAGGAGTCGTGCAGGGAGCGGGGGCGTGAGTGAGCCCCAGAGACGGCCAAAGGTGGATGCGGCTGTATCAGCCCAGGAAAGACTGTTGGAGTGGGATAAACAGGGGGAGGGCGAGACAGATGAAATGCACAAACATAAGGATCGAAACGACCGCGATGTCGAGCGGAAACGCGATTAGCGCAGTATTAGCGCCGAGAATATACCATATGACACCATTGGATGATTTCTGGGTATACGTGAGGTCGAAATACATGTATGGTGTCTAGTACACTTACCTTTTCACTATCGCGCATGAAGATCCCAACACATTTCTCAAAAGCGCGTTCGCAGAGAGGGTATTTGAGACGGAGAATATCTATCGGAACAAGAACAGCAAGGGCAGAGCTCAAGGCAATAACAACTGTCTGTGGGTTGCCTTTGGAGGTGTATAGGTATATCGTAAAGAAACCTGTCAAAGATTGCTCGTCAGACGAAAGCTGCAGGCAGTGAAAATATACACACCAATGGACGAATGCAACACCTTGCGAGGAATCTCCCAATCAATCTGTTTTTTTACTGTCTTGTGCTTATCAGGTGAGCTGCTAGGGGGCAACTTGCGCTCGCGTGCTATTCGCGCGTCGACTTCCTCAACGAGTTCCTCTATCGTCGGCTCTCCGTGCTGTTTCAGCTGTTGGGAACCGTCTCTTGCAGATGCCTTGCGCTTATGTCCCCTCTTCGCAGGCATTCCATTTGCTGGCTGTGGCGAAAATACAACGCTGCTCGACGTGGAGGAAGGTGGAGTATGCGAAGAAAAAGATATTTTGGGGGAAGATGAGCGACGCGGGAGGGAAGGGGTGCGGGAGCGGGAGCTCGAGCGACGAGGTTGGTCGTGCGCAAGACCTAGCGAGAAGGCGTCGTTTGCAGGGAGCGTCATTCCCGTTAACGAGAACGTTCAAAGGTACGTATATATGGTACAAGTACAGCCAACAACCGACGTGTTGCTCTGTTTGGTTACGTTGTGCTTCCATAGCTCGGCTCAAGCTCAAGTCCAGCCTATACAGGAAATCACACAAAAGCAGTTATCTGGGCTCAGTAAACATGCATAGCATGCATGGTAATATGATTTTTGGGGCGACATAGCATACAGCTCTAGTAGACATATCCAAGAAGCTTCCCACCAACGTTCTTGCGACGAGCCTCCTCGTGATCAAGAATCCCTGACGAAGTTGTCTGCCACCACGATCGAAATCAGTCTGCGTTCCAATCTCAGATACGGAACAACCCACCAAGATGATGTACCCGAAACCACGGGCTGGGAGGAGCAAGTTAACCCAGGACTCGATTTGGGTCACTTGGACGTTGAAACGTGGTGAGATGACACCCGTCTTGTTGAGCCGGCCGTTGAGCTGGATCACAATTTTGCCAGAGCGGTGATCATCGATGATTTCGAATTCACCGATGTAGCCTGCAAGGGAACGCAACAAATCAGTACTCTGCGCTACTGGACTAAGAACGAGTAAAAGTCGAAAAATGAAGCTATGAAACAAATAGGGATGTAGACTCTACAGTGAACCCCGATCCGTGAGACGGAGAAGATCAGCGTTGTTTGGTTTTGAGAGACGGTTTATATTTCGGAGCATTAAAACGAAAGCCGGGTAGAAATTAAAGCCTCGTCAATCGTAGTTATAACTCCGAGGGGAATAGTTTAAAGCAATGAATGGGAGGTGGTCAGTAGAAAATGCAGACCCACCATGGCGTTGCATGACAGAGAGAAACTTCACGATGACCTTCGACGAAGGCCTGATAAGAACCTGGCGCTTTCCCCGGCGCTCAGCATTGACAATGTTGTTCTAGTAATTCAACAAATCAACACAGTTCCCCTCGTAGACGCGTCAACTTACAAGGCAGTCGTTCTAAGACAAAATCACGATCAGGCTCACTACACCAGTTATCAAAACAAATAAAATACTCACAAGAACAGAGACGCGGACCATTTTGAATTACAAGATCGGGGGTCGATGAAGGATGGGTTGGGTAATACTATCGAACGCGGTGTAAGTACCTATGCTCGTCTGAGTGTCGTGCTACAGAAAGCGCGAGTCAAGACGAGCTGCGAGAAAGCATGGCATGGCGCCGGTCAAGCCCATAACACAGTACAATCATGTCGCACGTAGACATAAGCGCGGGCTCACCTTGCTGGCCTTGACGATGTGCCGGATGACTGACTATGGACTCGAAGAAATTTGATTATTGCAAGGCTGAAGATGTGGCTGTGCGACTGTATAGTACCTTTCAGCCACTGCGGAAGTTACCGAGAGCTTCGCCTGCGCGATCTTAGCCTGAAGGCATCGACACAGTCAACGTCCTCGACAATAAAAATCCGACAAAATGGTGCGTGCTTGTATCAGACAGATGTTAACATTATCGAGGCTGCGACTAGGGCCGTGTTCGTACCAAAACCACCAAGAGGGCTGCCCGTGTGCTCATCGAAAAATAGTGAGTCTAATCTCTAACAGTTGACTGGGGTTCGGGTTTTGGGTATGGAAGACGAAAGGACTGGCAAGCAATACAATGAATGACCGTTGCCTGGGACAGTACAATTCCAAGACCGATTCTGACATGACGCACAGCTACCCCCGCCTTACCCTCGACTTCCACACCAACAAGCGCATCATCGATGAAGTTGTCAGTATTTTTCCACCACGTTCGTTCGTGCCGTCTCATTCCTTTCCCACAGGCTGTGGTCCCTTCCAAGCGCCTCCGGAACAAGGTTTCCGGTTTCACCACCCACTTGATGAAGCGTATCCAGCGCGGACCCGTCCGCGGTATCTCGTTCAAGCTCCAGGAGGAAGAGCGCGAGCGAAAGGACAACTATGTGCCTGAGGTGTCTGCTCTTGACACGAGCGCAACAGGCTTGGAGATTGACAAGGACACATCTGTAAGTCATATTTCCATTTCCCCTTAACATCTGCTATATTCGTCTTCTTTTTCTGGCGAGAGAATTTCATACTGATATCTGAATGCTACAACAGGAACTTCTCAAGGCACTCAACTTCGACTCCATCGCTGTAACTGTCGTGCAGACTGTGATCCAGCAACCAGAGCGTCCCCGGCGGGAGAGGCGCAACGTCCCTGGCGCTGGGCGGTAATTAGTATATTCCTGGTATTACACTAGGCCCATGACATGCCACGTCATGTATATGCATTCGACTACAATTATCCTGGCTCCTCCAACTTTTTCCTATACGCAATTTCGACCAGAATTCGGGCTGTCAATCATTTCACATTTCTGAACCATGGGAGGTGGGCTTGAGAATTGTGTGCCCCAAGAGCTGCTAAACTACCTGGGTACGGCGTTTTCACCCGAATTTAAAGACAGGAAGGAGCTTCTTGCGGAGCGCTGTCATGAAACCGATGCTATGTTTACGTGACCTGGGCTAGTGCAGAATTGATTCCATGACGTAGCAGACTTAGATCGGCAATATTCCACATCGAATATGATCCGGAAACGAGGCGTTTTCTCTTGAACCTAAACGTGAATGGGAATACCATCTACGCCCGTACAAACTCAGGCGCCTTAAATCCAGTGTTTGCTTAATATTTACGGGCTGGTCTCCCCCATCTCATCCTAGGCCTGTTCACGTTCAGCACCCATCCCCGTCCTTCCTTGACGAAATCATTTCAGGACAGTCGCAACATTGGTCCCTCATCACGGTTCTATATTTCAGTATGCGCACCTTATCTTATAATTTGCCGTGGACAAGCTGTGTTGACTCGATATTCTAAGTGCACTGGTGTATTATACTGTGGGTATGTTTTGAAGACTAAGTTGACACTCTGCTAATAAGCCATCTCTCACGAGCAGCACTAACATACCGCGTCACATGTATGTCTTTTCACATACGCTATGTTTCTTGTTCGTGACCGACAGAATGTAGGGAATATCCTGTCAATCTTCGTGAGAGATGCAGTGGGTCTTCCGAGCCTTGCTATTCTGGTCCAATACTTCTACATAGGGGCGAAGTAAGAATCTTGGCAAACCTGTTGGTCCAACATAATGACTGCAACAACTGTGAGTGTTGTTTGAAGTCTCCGAAGCTCATAAGTAATTGGGTTTTTCAGTACGCAACTTGACAGCTGTCGTAGCAATTGTCATACTGGATGGTAAGCTCCTCAGCTGCGGTACTAACACTAACTCGACTGAAATATCATGCAAGTTGTTACGATCATTCGGTTACATGCTAGCATCAGTCCATAAGGATGCTCATCTTTCTCGTTGTAATCCTCCTGACTCTCGCGATCGCGATTCTCACAATAGGAAGTAGCTATACCCAGGGCGGTAAGGTTAAGCGCACCAGGCTGAACGTACGAATCCAGTGTGGTTCGTGCCGGACCTGTCTGGCACGTATCGGTGCCTGGAGGGATACTTCTGATTGACGACCATCGGATACTCGTCGCTGGACTCGGATGGGAGGTTCCCGCCTTGAGTCTTGCAGTCTGGATTGTTATAAACACTTCCGTGAACTGCGCTGACAATCCACAGGGTGGACATCAAAAACTATTTTACGGTGTTAATAAAGACACGTGTTTTACTTTGCAGCGTGAGCTCATTGTTTGAATGTTTTTCTTCTGCTGAAGTTTCTCTGTTCTAGCTTTGCTGTTTTCTCTTGCTTCACATTAGGCACACTGTCCCGGAATTTGTCGGTACGCACAATCTGCAACTGACGTCTGGATCTAACCGCTCCTCATCATTCCTATAGAATGTCTCTTCCGTGGGAGTTCAGATATATAATGACGTTACTCAAATGGCCTCCGTTGTGCAGTTGTTTGTGCTGGGGCTGTGCCTCATCCTTAGCGTTCGAGCATATCATGCTCAGCTTTTGGCCAACTCCGACGAGGGAACTGCCATGACTACCATTACTTTCCGAGAGCGCATACATCAGTAAATCACCAGGCTCTGTAGAGAGCTGGACAGAGCTGGACGGCATGCAAGATGTACAGCTTGGTCCCCACTTGCCAGCTCACTACAGTAGCACCTTACTTTGTGAATCACTGTACACATGCTCACAGATCCACCCAGTGATTCCCAGAAACCCTTCAGTAGTTCCAATTTTTGCTGTACATGCATGTCCAGACACCCACAGACAACTCAAAAAATGCGGAGCTTGTACAATAATAGCACACAATCATATATTGAACCAAATGAATCACATGACAGTCGGACACATTAAACGACGAAAAAGAAAAATGATCCCCGACTCCCACGATAGTGGGAGAAGGGTTCTTGTTTGCACGAAACGTACAGGCACCTGCAAACGCATGCGTGAGACTCTGTGACTAAGCTGCTATTTTCTTCCTTGACTCGCATTTCTTGTTCTCCATTCCTTTCCTTCTGTCGTCTTCTGTCTCTGGTCTGTCAGGTTCTTTCTGTTGCTTGCTGCCAGCACTGTTGACATACCGACCCTCTTCAGTTCACTGTTTTGGTGCTTATTAAGTTATCATGTGAGTTGTGTACTTTGGGGTCGCACATTCTCATTGACGGATCTCTAGGCCGTTTGCTGTCAAGCTTCCGTGCCGCGCTCCTAGAGCGCTTGCCGAGCATTTCTCTCCTCCTGAACTTGTTCCTCATGACATCCTTGATTATCCTGTTTATTATGATGCTCTTTATTATCCCCAATACCACACTTGTCACTTTGAAACACCC
Source organism: Suillus ampliporus (assembly GCA_016584345.1). Taxonomy (NCBI): domain Eukaryota; kingdom Fungi; phylum Basidiomycota; class Agaricomycetes; order Boletales; family Suillaceae; genus Suillus; species Suillus ampliporus. Next base: position 70,977 of record JABCPV010000197.1, read on the forward strand.
CAAACACTTTGCTCCTGGCTCCTGAAATCTCTTCAAACGCATTATGACTCGTGCTCTTGTTCATCACCCTTTGCCGGCTGTGTTACATTCGATGGTGTGTCCATTGTCATCGGGCAAAACAATACATCCTTCTTGCTGTCTCTCAGCGAGTTCGAGAGACCTGCATATCATCACTGCACGATTCTAGCAGGGTTGGCCACTTGTGGTAGTTGTAGCGTGGCTTCGTCCATTACATCCAGATTGGCACATTATCCCCCTTGGCTCTATTATGATGACGGCACGATTGAACACAACATTGCTGCCCTGTCTGTCCCCGTGCTTAAGCAGTGCGTCATTGTGCTTCATGGGTCAAATGATCAACTTGGGTCAAAGGCTGTTCTTGTACGCGTGATTCTACAATCGTTTCAGTCTGCACGCTCTGAGCTTCACGCATTGTCCTATGCTTGTGCCACCGTTGTGGGTGAGGAAATATAGATGCTAAGGGTAGTCAATATGTTCCTATGGTCCGAGGGTTATACTCGTCCTAAGGGGATTGCTACTGGGCAGCGATCCTCGATAAATGCGAGGAGATGCAAAGACTAGACTCTGTCTAGCGACCCGAGTCGATCCTATTCTTAATAGGACGAGGAATCCGCAAGTGCGTAAGTGCGGACGGGCGTGGGAACAACGCGCGAGAAGAAGTGGGTCGTTCGCGGATAGCACGCGGACAAGATAACGAGAAGGAGAACGAACTACGAGCCTATAAGACGAAAACTGGGCGAAGTCGGACCAGGTTTCAATTGGTACTTGCTCCTAGTCAGACGGATGACAGACGGACGACGGACGGACGACGGACGGACGACGGACGGACGACTCGGGGTTGGTCAACAATAGATTCAGAGTATAGGAAACAGCGAGTGGAGTACTAGAGAAGTACTCTCGAAGCGGGAATGATGGGATCGATAACAAAAGGTAAAAATCTACATAGGTAGTCGTTTTGTATATATATAGGATTGGAATCCGACGAACCCTAAGTTAATATGACCGGGTCTGGGTCGTGTGATAAGGGTCCGCTTTGACTACGGAAGCGTGCGCGTGTATAGGGTAAGGGATATCGACATGTTAGTGGTATATCGAGCATAATGGGTACTCACCAGTGAGGACGGACGACGGACGGGACCGGACAGGACGGGTGCGGCGGATGCGCAAGCTAGAGAAAGGTAATACGATGGGTCCGCGGGTGTTCCGTGCGACGGACGGGCGACACGGACGGGACGGATGACGGACGGATGACGGACGGATGACACGGACTGGTAATGGATGGCACGTACGACGGACGTATGACGGACAGGTAACGGATGACACGGATGACGGACAGATGGGTAATGAGTAACGCGGACGGATGACACGGACAGTCACTTGTAGAGTCGTCGATAATCGCGGGTTACGGGCCTACAGTGGGTACGTTCCCCACACCTGCGGGGGACTCAGATACTGACCGTCCCCGGTCAGCACTATAGCAATTGATGGACTTAGCGAGTTTCTACTGGAAATGTCACATGACGTGGGTGGGACGGACCAACGGACCGCGGACGCACGGCCGTGGACTTTAGATGGGTAATGATGTAATGGGGGAATGGGCCCGGGTGCTTCTGATGGGTGTTGATAAAACGCGAGAATGGACCCGGATGCTTCTGATGGATGTTAATAAAACGCGAGAATGGCCCGGGTGCTTCTGATGGGAGTGATGAAACGCGAGAATGGCCCGGGTGCTTCTGATGGATGGGATGAAACGCGAGAAGAAGGATAAACCTGTATGCGCAAGGCCTGTAGCGCTTCTATTCTTCAACTTCCCCCCCCTTCTGCCCTCTGTCAATCCTCCCCTCACAACATATGTCTTTTTCTTTTGCTTCCCTCAGCGCCCCTCCTGTTGCGTCTATGAAGGACCGGATTACCGCGGATTGGGCTTCCTTGGAGGAGAAGATGCTTGCTGAGGCGAAGTGTTGCCCGGATGATAAGGAGGAGCTGGAGGAAGAGTGCTGGATGTGGTGCAAGCGCTGGGCCTGATATCATAGTGAGTGATTATGCGTGTTCTGTGGGCGCGCTGAACGTCTGTGCCGTCTACAGAAAGACCTAGGCGCGTGCCGTGCGCAAGCCGAGAAGCATGGCTTCGAATTATCGATGTCCACTGAGGCCGCGGGTCGCAGGCAAAGACGCTAATGAGCAGTTCGAGCGTTGGGAGCGCTCCTTCGCTTCCCAGGGCGCGCGTATCAAGGACCGGGAGACTCGGGAGGTGCAAATGTCTGCTGCCTCGCCTCCCCGCGCTTCTTCTAAGTCTGTTCCGCCCCCCCCGTCCGTGGCGGATGACGCTGGAGATACCGTATCATCCGCGTCCAAGGGCGGAGCCAAGAAGATGGAGGTGGTGCTTGCGGGCAAGGTGCGTTATGACTTCTTCCGTCGTTGCCGTATGCTTACTGGGTATAGGGGAAGTGGATTGATCACGTTCCGGCCTGCCCTCGGTGTGTCAGGGCCAAGAGGAGTTGCGCGGGTGAGGAAGGGCGCGCGTGTTCGTACTGTGGCGGACTCAGGCAGAGGTGTATGTACTCCAATGGTGGGACGCGTGCGTTATTTCTTCATGCGCTTCTGGGTAGTACTGATATGATGCGTCTGTAGCGGAACGGCCTGGTGGAGTGGATCCGCCCGCCTCTGTAGCTAGCATTGGCGGCTCGATCCGCAAGTCCGTGTCCGCTCCTGGCCTTACTGCAGCGGGTGGCAGTGACCCTGAAATCGTCGAGACTGCCCCTCCCAAGCGCGCGCGTCCGGTTCGGAAGGCTGCTGCAGCTGCCAAGGGCAAAGGTAAAGGCAAGGCCAAGCAGGCCGCGCCCATCGAGCCTGCCCCTCCTACTGTCGAAGATTCGTCCGATGATGGCGCGTCCTACACCAAGGGTGAGATAGCGAAGATTCAGCATGACATGCGCGTCCTGAAGGGTGAGTTGATTGGTTTGTACGAGTCTGCCTACAAGATGGCTACTGAGGTCGGACGCTTGGAGAGGCGTCTTGGGGGTCTCATGATAGTAGATAGCGCGTCTCTTCTCTCCTCTGTACAACAAATTGCATTGATTATATCCGCTGTAGCATCCGTCTTGTAATATATGCAATGTTGATCCGTCCTTGTCCCTGTCCTAGTCCTCACTGGTGCTAAGAGATAATAGGAGTGTAAGTAACGTGTAAGCGGATACGATCCGAGAGGAGAAATATATCAATGCGAGTGTGCGGACTGCGCGTCCGACTTGTTTTCATCGATCCGCTTCTTTCTTCTTTCTACCGCGCGTCGTCCGCGCGTACGACGGGTCTATGTCTATGGATGGACGGGCGTGTCAGTAACTAAAACGTGCATGGTGCGGCCTCATGCGGAAGAAGTAAAACGGGTCCTTATGGTTTATGCGCGCACTTCTAAGGTAATCGAGTCGAGTCTTGAGTTTGTAGCGGGGATCTGTGCGGATATGTAACATTTTTAGCGTGCGCGGCGGATGGAGGATGAGACGGATGAGACGGATGAGACGGATCGGGGACGGATCGAAACACGAAACTAGAAATTGATCACCGGACGAATCCCGGGGTAAGACAGAGAGTACACTACGACGGTGATATATTTTTGATGGTATTCTTGTTGTTTTATTGTTTTCGATTTGTTGGATACTGGTGTCGGATGGATAGCGGATGTGTAGCGGATGGGACGGGTGGGTAACGGATGCGTGTCGGATGGTATACGGGAAGTGATCGCTATACGCTGAGGTCGAACTCAGGTTCTTCTTCGTCTGGCTCGTCGATATCTTCTTCTGCCATATGATCTAAAGCCTCATCTTCTAGTCCGGTGATAGTAGTAACAGGTATGCGGATCGTACTGCGCGGGTGATACGGTAGTACGCGAAATGCTGCGTAACGAAGTCGGGATACTGACCCGTCCAACTCTGCCAACAGGTACGAGCCTCCGGCCGTCCTACGAAGAACGACCATCGGACCCAAATACCTCGGTTTCGTCTTCCGGTTCAGCTCGGATTCGATCCTAGAGTTGCGGACGAGAACTAGACTCCCTACGGGGAAGTCATAGTCCTTGATAGTAGTACGGAACCGGGTTTCGAAGTCCTTGACGGATTGGTACCTCGCTTTGAGGACTTTACCCTTGATCGCGTCAAGGTCTTCTCGACGCTTCTGCAGTTGCGTCGCACGCCATGCTATAAGGTCAGTGGTGGTTATTGGGTCTTGCCCCGGCGGGGAGACAAGGAACGTCGCTTCTGCGATATCAAATGGAAATAAGGGCTCGACACCGTGAACCATGAAGTACGGAGATAGTCCGGTAGACTTCTGTATAGTTACCCGCTCTGCCCAGAATACGGAGTGCGCGGACTGGTACCAATGCGTCTCATCCCCCTCGCAACTTTTCATGATGGCCTCCCGGACATCATAGTGCCGTCGCTCTACGATGCCGTTCGCCTGCGAGTTATAAGGGGAGATCCGGATATGATGAATCCCGTACTGCTCGCGTAGCGAGTCTACTGCTGCGATGAAAGCGGATCCATTGTCAGTAACTATTTCCGCAAGCGGACCCCACCGGCAGAGGATGTCCTCGAAAATAAACGCGGATAGCGTCTTTGTGGTCTCGGTGCGGAGCATCCGCCATTCTGGATAGGAAGTCAAAGCGCAGCGGGCCTGGACTATACGAGTGTATCCGCCCGCTTTTGGCATCATCATAGTGTCGAGGTGAGCCTTCCGAAATAATCCTCCGGGTATAGGTACGGTCGGGGGTATATGCAGCTTCCGGGTCTGTCGGATCTGGCATTCGTGGCACGTACGGATGTACCACTTGACGTCGTCGACGAGGGTCGGCCACCAAAAACGTAGGAGAAGGCGGGTCCGGACAGTGAAGACACCCTTGTGCCCGAGGTCGTCATGCGCCTCCTTTACTATCCGATACCTCTTCCTTTCCGGAACGACTAGTTGATGCCTTCCGTGAGGTTCCCGTCGCCACAATGATCCTTCAAGGATGAAGAACCGTGATGCGGACGTGATAAATGATTGATATTCTGTATCTGTGAGGGCTTCCGGCCTCTCGCGCGTTTCGAGGTATAGGCGGAGGGAGTCGATCTTTGCATGCTTAGCGTCTGTTTTTGCTGATTGGGGGAATGCGGGTTCTTCTTGCTGTGGGCCGACAATATCTAGAAATACGAGTAATGGGGGTGCGACGCAATCAATAGCAGCGGGTCTTTTGAGATAGGGAGCACGGATGGGCTCATGGTCTGCGGACTGGACGGATGATGTCGCAGGAAGAGTCCTATCATTGAGGAACTCGACCCCGAAGGAATACGCGCGATCTAGCCAATCCTCGTGGTCATCGTCATCCACGGGATCCTCTTCAGCGGGTGGTCTCCTTGAGAGACCGTCTACCCCTGCGTGCTTGGCTGCCGGAACATGAACGAGCTCGAAGGAAAACAGAAGGATACCCGCGATCCATCGATTGATAGTCGCATTGGGCTGCAAATCCGGATTATTGATCATACCTTTGATGTACTTTGCGTCGACCTCAACCGTTAGGTTGGTGACTCCAAATGTGAACATGCGAACCGCGCGCAGGGCACGGAACAGTCCATAAAGCTCGAGTTTAGCCTGCGAGTAGCGGCTCTCGACTTCAGTCAGTGCAATAGATCCGAAACGATTAGGGTATCTCTTTCCGTCCGTTCCTACCTGTAGTAGGATGTATCCGATAGCGATATTAGAGGTGTCGACGGCTAGGATGACTTCTCGTCCGCACTCATAGTCAATGCGGCGTAACGCAGGGTGACTCTAATATTGAGTCCTTGAGGGTCTGCATGGCGAGCTGATGTTCCGCCCCCCACTCGAACGGAGCGTCTTTCTTGGTTAGGTTGATGAGTGGGCGGGCGATCTTGGAGAAGTTCCGGATGAAGATGCGTAGTACTCCGCATGTACCTAGGAACCCTCGGACTTGAGTTGCGTTCTTGCATACGGGCCAGTCGCGGATTTTCTGAACTTTGGACTCTTCGGGGATGCGTCCCTCAAAGGTACACTTGTGCCCTACAATAATCGCGGATGGTGCTGCTAGGACGAACTTCGACGCGGACACTGTGAGTCCGACATTCTCGAGTCGTTGTAGGATCCGGTTGATAGCGATGCAGTGTTCCCAAATGAACCGACGGATACCTGGATTTCCGAGGATGGTTTCATAGGAGCCGTCCTCATACTGATAGCGGGTCTTTACGGATTTGACGGGTATGTCGTCGATGAAAGGAGAGGTGAAGTCCGGGATCTCATCTTGAAGGGTGAATCCGGTATCGCCTTGGTATACTTGGACTGCGTTAGCATGTCCTTGCGGGAGGGTAGTGAGTCGATGCGGGCCGAGAGGGGTACCGAAGGTAGTAAGATCGCGCGATCCCTCATGCAGAGGACGCTGGTCGTAACCTGAGTACAGGTCCATCATACCATATACTGCGTATCCCGCAAATGATTCTGCTAGGTGCTCGACGAACGGAGGGACGGATGCGTCACGGATGGTAACTGCATTGAGGGGCTGGAGGTCGTGGACGAGTCGTAATGACTTCCCGTCCTTTTTCACGACGCAGAACCAACGCAACCGATATGCGGCTGTGGATGGCTCGTACACGCCCGTGGATATTTTCTCTTTGATGATGCGGATGACTTCGGAGAGGATTGCGGGTGGAATTGGGATATTGCGCTGGACCCATGGGATATGCGGAACGGTTGGAATTCTATAGGGAGGGAAGTATTTTTCATCGAGGCGACCTCGCTCAGAGGCACCCCAAGCAAATGCTAGTTCATGGACTCGGACGAGCCATCGGATGAGTTTCAACTCTTCCGGCCACAACCAATTAGCGGGATCAAGGTCAAGTGCTTCCATACGCTCTTGCGTATAGCGGATCCCTGGGACAAAAGTCCGGTGGGAACACGGGTAGATCAGACATGCCTGCCAACGGATCATCGGGAAGGCTGCGGACGACCCTAAACTCTGCAGGCATCGTGGTCGATACTGTCCGCACTTTCTTCGCGACTGGCTTGTATAGCAGCACATGACGGCCGAGATCGTAAGAATAAACGGAATTGAATGCATCTATGGCTGCGGAATCGAAAGTAGACTGGGTCGACGTGAGATATGTATAGTTGGCAGAATAATGACCCGTGGTTTCACAAGAATAGACATGGACGGAAGTGCTCCTTGAGAGCGACGGACGGACGGATGCAGAACGAGAAATATGAAACGAGGATGGAGAAAGCGAACGGGTAACATCGTTTGGCGGATCTGAATCTCCCCGCGGGTCTGGCGGCTCATCGAAAATCAAAAACCCTTTTCTTCCTGCTTCGGATGCTCAGGACAACGCTGTCCATCACAGCAACGCGCGCAAGGCTTCTCCCACTGACGGGTCGGAAGCTTAATCTCTCGCCCAGAGTTAGGATCGGTTAATGTTACGTCCTGCTCCCCGCTCAGGAGATCCGTGGTACGACAACTCGTGAGCCTGAAGAACGGACGACCCAACAAGACCTGGAAATGAGCGCGTTCGACTACCTGTACCTGAAATAGCATTTCCCCGCCTCCGAAGTCGAAGGATAGGTTTTCGATGACACCTAGGGTAGCGTCCTTTGATGTGTTGACGGACTCCATAGTAGTCTGGTGATCCGAACGTAGGGGTACTCCTAACGACTGCCAGACGGACCTAGGCATGACAATGACTTCCGCTCCCTGATCCAGGACGCAGGTAAGAACCCGCTTCCCATGGACGGTCGCTTCTATACATCGCAGCGGCTCAAAGTGCTCGCCTACAACCTGTCCGTTTTCGTCGCGGGTGACATAGTCCTCGAATCCCCTGACAAACTCCTGAACTTCAGGACGACTGGTAAGCCCGTTAACTAGGACTGTCCCAGCCGTGACCCGTCAAGTCGTAGTCAGGTCTCGGAATTGCTTGCGGAAGTCTGGTGCGATTGCAAAGAGCTCTCGGACAGGTACGGAGACAGAAGAGTCGAGGACGCGGTTTAATACACGTGCATCCGCACCCTTGTCCTCTAGCTCAAATGCATACCTATATTGGCTCGATGAAGGAAGAGAAGAGGGCGCGTTAGTACGGGATGAGTCTGCGGATAACGGACTAGCAGAAACGGAAGGTTGTGCGACATGAGGAATGTTCATCGGTTTCGGAACTGGTTTGGCGGGTGGGCCTGACGGTAGTTGTACGGCTGGGGTAGCTGCGGGTGCCTTTCCTTTGCTCGATGATGCTTGTACCGCAGGAAGATACAATCTCCTCCGTTACTGTGGGCTGTTTAGAGGCAGGTCCCACACGACGATCGTGTTGTAGGGACGTCGATCCCGTCGAAGCGGACGCTCTTGCCTTTCTTGTCGAACTTGGCACCCGACTTAGAAGACTGGGTTGCGGCCCATGCGAGCTTGAATGCCGTGACGAAGCGGGTATTCTCGTCGTCCTCGTCGGATTCGGATTCCATCAGGGTGGTCAGGTATGCCGAAGGTTCTACCTCTAACATGACCTCGACGTCCGGGCCAGCGCGGCAGAATATCCCTGCTGTTACATTTGAATGAGGGGGTGCATCACGCTGAGCCCATGGGACGCGAGGTGTTTGCGTAGGTGCGGGTTCCTGTAGGTGATGGTCAATACGCTCTCTTAGGGTTCTCCCATCGTTCTGGTGCCCAGGGATCCATCCCCCATCAGCCATACATATCTGTCCGCTGATCTCGTGTCGCTTGCACTTACCGCTGCGGATATATGCCTCTACTTCTCGGCATATCCGCACGAAGTGGTCCGTACCTCCACAGAACTTGCATGCTCGGATTTCCGGGCCTTGTCCCTGACGGAACGCGTACTCCTGCTTGACTACTGACCCTGCTGCGGGTTGCTGACGGGCGGGCGGTTGTGTCGGGTGTACCTGAGGCGTTGGAGCGGCTGATCGCTGCGGAGCGGATGGAGTTGGGACTGGTACCGGTGGCGATGATGGAGTAGTGCCTGGAAGTAAGAATTGGG